>RJWM01021929.1:0-34448 GCA_004363535.1 Dasyprocta punctata
TTTCTCCTTTTCATTTCCTTCATCAGAAGAATCTACATTAATCACGTTCAAGCCTAGACAAGCTTTTAGATCATAGTTTGCTCCCATCCTCAAAAAATGGAGACAATGGCTTTTGTTACTTTGGGGAACGACCTTCAGAACATCATAAAAACAGAGTAATGCATGTGGTAGCTGAAATAGAAGAGAAGTAGGAAATAGTGTACTCCTATCAACAACCTCTTTAAGTTTGAGGGGAAAAAATAATCAGGGAAAGTGACAGTTGAAAGGGAAAGAAGAATTTAACTGGTGGGAAGTGCTATAAAGTTGGTGCAGCTCTGGTCTAACAGAGTAGCTGCCCTAGAGGAGTTCTCAGAGTGGTCAGTATCACATGGGAGGTTTAAGTCTTGGGTTGTGTCCCAAATAATTAAGTTAGAATGTCATGGTTTTCCATATAATTTTAAAATATTTCCCTATAGAAAGATAGACAGAAACACTGACATATAGTAACCTAGCAGATGTGTACACGCTGCAGATCTTTGAGATTTTGTATGCATCCTTAACATCCACTCATCCACTGATGGCAACAGAATGCTCTGGTGTCACTTCTGGAGGACAAAGAACCCGAGATGCAAACCACACTAGCTAAGTTCATGTACAGTCACGCACTGCTTAGTGATGGAGATACATTAACATATCATTAGGTAGTTTCACTGCTATGCAAACATCAAAGAGTGTGCTTACACAATGGTAGAAGTCAACCATTCAGCACAGCCTCCTATATGGAGGTAAACATGAGAATACTGAGCCTACCGCCAAATAACATGATACTGTTTTATAGTAAACCGTTTTTTTATAAATAGGAGTACACGCTAAAAATAATTAAAAAGTATAGTGAATGTGCCAACCAGCAAAATTTACTTCTTGTCACTATCAAGTGTTATGTATCATATGGAATTATGTGCGTTTGTATACAACTGGCAGTGCTGTAGGTTTCTTTTTACCATCACCACCAGGGTGGACCCATGCACTGAGCTCTGATGGCGACATCATCATGAGGCAACGGGAACTTTTCAGCTGCGTTATAGGATGATGAGATTAGTATTTGTACATGCAGTACATGGCTATAGTTGACAAAATGAAGATCTGCAGTGCCTACATCATGGGCTTATTACATTTCTGTGCTGCCAATCAAATAATTTTGTGTATATTCGTAATCATAAATCAGTGGGATACTTGTTTGCTTTTGGTCATACTGGAGATGAACTGGGGACCTTGTGCATGCCAGGCAAGTACTGAGCTACATCCCCACTCCTTCTGTTTTATTTTAGGACAGGGTCTCATTAAGTCACCCGGGGTGACCTTAAATTCACATTGCTCCTACCTCTGCTTCCTGACGAGCTGGAGTTCCAGCATACATCAGTAAACCCACTTCAGTGGAACTCCAAAGGAATGTATTTCTAACAGGACATTATTTGTGGCAACTTTTAAAATCTATTTGTCAAATATTTTCTTCATAGATCTGCAGTTTATTAACTTTCATTGAATATTTGAGGGCCTCAAAGTTTAAGTCCTACTTCAACAAAAGTGCTCAAAATTTGCTTTCATATTTTGTGCTACTTGGTAAATGCTGAGGACCCGTCACCCTTTTGAAGGACTTGATCTTTATCAATATAATGGGCTATTTAAAGGAATACTGAGATTTTGATTTTAGACAATCTCAAGTGCATGATGCTGGCTACCAGCATGTTAAACTCTGTAGTTCAAGTAATTTTCAGTATGAAAATCCATAACGTTCCCTCAGGTGTTATTTTCCTGCACACTTTGTGACTCATCTTCTATCACTGAGTTAGGCTTTCTTGGAGGAGGAAGATTTTCATGTGAAAGTCTGTGTCAAGTTGCAATGACAGATTCAGACTGACATAGCCTTTGTGAATCTGCATTATATACCATTCACCTGCTGTTTTTTTTTGTACTGGAGATCGAACTCACAACCTCGCACCTGCCAGGCAGGTGCTTATGCCATGAGCTAAATCCCCAGCCCTCACCTGGTGTTTACCTGATATTGACTACCAGCCCCACTGGAGGCGATGGAGTATGCTGGCCGAGATCATGTGTCGAACAAACTCAGGTCTCCTGACTCATAGCCAGTATGTCTCATACTTGTGATTGCTGAGAAGTAACTTTACATATTGGAGCGAATAGTGCCCTCTAACCTGCTATATTATCTGGAACTTTCATAGATAAATACTTCCAAGTTATAAGGGTAAGAATCCTGGTTAGTCTAAAGGCTTTTTAATCCAGTCTCTAGAAGGTCTTCAACAGCTCTTCAGTGAGCAGACATGAGTGGTCTTTTTGGTCATCCTGTCCTACAGCAGTCAGCTGGTGCACCCTCTTTTCTTGTCATGTCTGTTTTCTCCTCATCCTTTACATCTCACATAAATGACACCCCTTAGAGGGCTCCCCTAGTGACCCTTTCTGTTAGTCAAGGACATCTCCTCATGTCACAGATACAATTTATAATTATTCATCTATTTACTTGTTTCAATTTTTCTCCTTCAGATTAAGGTCTGAAAGGCTGATAATTCCACTAGATTTATACTCAACATCCAGCATGTTTCCAGGTGCTTAACGTGTTTATGATGGAATCATAATTTGTGTATCTTGCTGTCAGGTAGCTTGAACCACCAGTGGTACAAGCATGACCATACCATTTTATTAATTTTATTAGCAAAAGGACTGACAAAAGTGATTCTATCTGTTTGTACTTTTTGTGGTACAAGTTGGTGGGAACATGTTAATAAATATTTGTTGATGATGTCTGTCTTAGACTCTGTTACCTGGCATTAAAGATGATGTTCTAACCAAGGTCGTGGATCAAAAGATAGAAACAACACTATTTCCTTTCCACCCCATTTCCTTCTTTGTATGATTCTGAAAAATGTAAGACTATTTTTATAGTTGAGAGTCTCATTAATGTTCTTGAAACTGACAGAAAAACCAGTGCTGCTGGTGCCATGTTTTTCAATATAGTCTTTTAGACTTTCCATGAGGACAATGAATTCCCCTTTATAAATGGCTTAGATTTTTCCTTCTTTCTTCCAACTTGCTAGCAATTCATGCTACCTTACAATCTACTACTCCCAATGTCTGAGCCAGGAATGTGGGGCAGTTGTTCATTTTTTTTTTTAACAGGAGTTCTTCAATGCATTTATTTTACTAGCTACTCCTCATTACAGCACCACAAAGAACAATAAAGAAAGTCCCAGAGACCTTGTGAAGTAGTGATGAGTCACGCAGGACAAAAAAGAAGGTGATGGGAGTTGTGGTTTTGTACCAAATGGAAGTTTTTCAAACTGTGAACAAAGACATGGGTCAAAAAGATACAACTGTAACTTTCCAAACTAGTGGACATAGCAGTAAACTTCAGTTTCTTTAGGCTTTGTCTTCCAACATGAATAGCAATATATTCCTACAGGTAGGCTGGAAACAATGTGATTATTAGACCATTCAAAGTGTATTTTAAAAACAAACAGCCCTAGAAACTAAAACAGTAAGCACAGGCTCAGTTTATCATTTCACTCTCATGAGGTCAACAGACATTGGTAATATACTCCTCTAATGTAGTTAACAGAGGCAGGCGGACGGTTTCACTGGAAAGAAAAATTACCAGTAATCATCACTCCTCACACACTTAGTGGAGGACCTGAAAACATCAGTGTTAAAAATGATGCTACTATGTCCCCTGAGCTGGAGAAGAGCAAGGTTCTTCTGATGCTTCTTGAGTCACAGAGCTTCATCTGCCTTGCAGCTTTGAATTCTCTCTCCTGGTCTGTGCTGAAACCCATGTACATAGAATCACCACTGGATGATGAGTATTCCAGATGATATTTCACTCTACTTCTTCATGTAATATCCCAAGTATTTTTTCCCATCCACCATGCTGTTGGATCCAGGGTGAGAAGTTCTCTTTCAGGTACTTAGCTCCAAAGCCCAGAATCCTGTTCATTGGGTGGTTGTCAATTGCTGTGAGCTTGGCCATGGCATCTATTGCAAGGGCAGTTTTGAAGTTGTGGGCTTTGACTTCTGATTCCCCTCTGGTGTTCACACCCTTTAGGAACTTGTCTGTGATGCTCTTGAAAACAGGGTAGGACAGCCCCTCCTGGAAGTTGCTCACCAAGTCTTTGTCTTACTTCAACTCTTTTTCCAACTGGTCCCTGAAATATTTCAGTAACTCAACAATTTAGGCTGTTACTTTGTCTTGCCTATCTTTCTTAGAAGTTGCAGCTCTAGATTCTGAACATTCAAACTGGAGTTTGGAACTCTGTGCTATAAAATTATCTTTGAACCAGAAGCATCTTCCCTGGGTCTCTTCTAGTGGTGGCCAGGAGTAAATGATTTCACACTTGGTTGACAATGGAAGCAACTCTGGGGTCCACAGCTTCGTTCTCTGCATGCTGTGCCACGTTGGAAAGGGACCTGGGCCACTGCTGACGGGCGTCCACCCAGATATTCCACTAGTCCCTGAAGATGGATCTCCCTTGGTGAGCTCTGTGGGGCCATATTTTAAAGACTGACTTCAGACTCAGGATGACCCCAGGCACCTCCACATGGGACAATTTGTAAACCTTGTTGAGGCTGAGATGTTTCTCATGTTCTATAGGGGGCAAAAGTGTCTCCCTCATAGCATGGTGATGATAGAATATGGAAATGTAAGTAAAACTCTAGTCAAGTACATGGTATATATGCTGTGGTGTATGTGAAAGGTGTTAGTGTTGTATTTATTCAGATGAAGATTCAGTAATACCTGTTTATTCTCCCTCTTGGCCTAGTATCTTGGTTACTTTTCTCTCATTGCTGAGACAAAATACCTGACACCCAAAATTAGGGAAGGTTTATTTCTTACAGTTCTTGGGGGTTTCAGCCCATACTCAGTTGGACTTAAGGGAGGATGGCATGGGTGGGGGTAGCTGTTTAGGGCAACTGCAAACAGCAAAGTGCAAACTGGACAAGAGAGACAGACATGCCTTATTCCTGCCCTTACACTGTATGCTACCTCCACCTCTGGGCGGGTGCAGCACTCACACCACCAATCCCAGTGCCAGACAATAAACCATCACACTTGGTTAGAACTGGTCATTTCCTTAGTTCCTAACTCTAGCCCCCACTTTGATTTCTTAACATGTCATCATCCATAAGAAGCATCCTATTTCATCTAGTGGCCACATGGTGGGCACTGCAAAGAGCTTGAATGCAGAAAATAATTTTAATCCACAATATTCAAAGGCAAGTGAACAAAGATATCCCTTCGTCTTCCATACCATTAAAAGATTCACTAAAACTTCAAGGACTTTGAGTGTACTTTGAGTGTACAACCTTGACAGGCTCTCTTTAAAACGTGTCAATTACCTTTCCCTGAGGTCAAAACTGATCATAAACATCATACTTTAGTAGTGTAACATGGCCTTCTGAATTGTGATTAGAAGCTAAAATTTTGTAGAAAATAACATTTCTCAAAATCTGAGGTTGCCAAGGTGACTGCATATGAATTTACAGGCATCACAGCTGTAGTTTCCAGAGAAAATCTCCATAGTACCCCCCTGGACCCTACTGTCCTGAAATCAGCTACATTCTCTACATTCTCTATACTTTTATTCTTCCTAAAATAAAGCAGAAACTAAGTATTTTATTTGAATATCAAAGAAATCATGCACATTTCCACATTCCAAAGTTTCATCAGAGTATTGCTTTCTGAATCTTCCAATAAGACCTAATGCTCTCAGAGCATTCAATGATCCAGGCAACTAACATGACTCCATGTGTAGCACAGAGTTAGGCTGTTGATTATTATAGTTAGGAATTAAAATAAAGAAATGCACAAATGCTATTTGCATCTCTCATCTAAATGAACTCTCTAGCTTTGATCAGAACTGGAAATCTGTTCAACCCTGTGCTACAGTGTGTCATGGCCCAGGGAACACTAGACTAGGAGTTGGTAATGGATTCTTTTCACCAGGTTTGTCATGAACTTGTTGTGGGGCCATGGAGACCCACTTTTCTTAGTACAGTAGGAGAGTTATAGTAGCAATTGAAAAGTTTCCTCTCTTAGCCTGTAAACCTCACCTTTATCGCAAGTGTACAGATTTTGGAGGATTAATAGCAAATAAGTATACTGCTTGTCATGATTATAATCCAAGAGATCTCCTACACTGAGTCGTCATCTTGATAACCTCTACTCATCCTGTAGAACAGTCTGCATCTCTTTATTTATAGTTTGTGCAGAAATCTGTGAAGACCCAAGTAGGTAAGCTTCACATCCTTTAAAATGCTAAGAATTAGAAACTATAAGCAAATAATTATACTTACAGCTTAATTTTGTAAAAGGAATGCACTAAAATATATCACTTACAAATATTCTATATGTACTAGGCACTGTGAAAGGCACTAGAAGAAAGTCATGATACTCTCTTGATATTATTGCCATTTTACAGAGAGGAAAAATTGAAATTTGCAGATCTTAAGTCTAAAGTCAGATGGCTGGTAGGTAGCGGTACAGTGGATATTCTAAACATCAGCCACAGCTCCATCATGAGAATTCCTAGTTTTCAGTGCTGCCCTAAAACTGCCTGTATTGACTGAGAAAGGACCAAATGTTAGACTAAGTTTTAAGGCTGTGAGGGAAAAAGTAAACTAAATCAAATACAATTTAGGGAGTATGTAGTAATTGAGTTCAAAAAAAGTTTGGTATCCATTTAAAATGAAAGTAAATGATTCTCTATTGGATATTAATTGAAAACTTCTATTTTTGTTCCAGCCATGGAATAAATCAACTGGCTAGCAGGCAGTCTTCATATTTTGCACATCTGTATTACCCATTTCAGGATTCTCTGTTAGTGAAAATAACATGGGAACAGGTATTTGAAAATTATATGGAGAGAGGCTGACAATTCTAGTTGAGCTCAGTATGATTGTTAGCTGGACGATTATGTGAAACCTGGTTGCTAAATGAGTAAGAGGCAAAGTTTGAAAGTACTTCATGAATGCTTAATAATAATAGCCACTGTGTTCTGAGGATCTGCAATGGTTTCAGGCTTTCATATGGTTTATGAAGTTCCCAGTTTGTATCCTACATAGTATGTAGCCAAACTCTGTTGGACAGATGAAGCTTAGTAAGTTAGAACAACTTGCCCAAAGCCACTTAATCACAGACTAGGAGATGGGATTCAGGTAAACTCGACTGCCTGTTCACTGTAGCCCTCCCAAGACTTTACTCATTAGAGTTATCAACTGTAACAGAGAATCAGTACATTTCAGTGGGGTGTCTGGGGTACACTAAAAGGGCAGTGTTCATTTGAAATCTGTTGTGTTAAGCATAAAAATTTATGCAAACATTGTACACTACCGCTTAAAGCATTCCTATTTAATGGGAAATAATTTAACAAATAATACATCAAAAGTCTTTGGCCAAAATATTTTCCAGGAAGATATGCCCTATGCCCTATTTCAAGAAGAACAAAAATGCAGTAAAGCAGAGTAACAAAACACAGCCTTGGAGTGGTCTGAACTTCCATTCAGTAGATGATTTTGGAAAAGTGTTCGCCTTCTCTGAACCTCTATTTGCTCATCTGTAAAACAAAGATAATGAGGACTCCAATCATATTTTATAAAGTATATTTATTTGGAGGGTACTTAGCATTGATCTGGACCATTTTACCACGGAAGAATTGTGAAAGAAGGTGAAGGAAGCTGTCAAGCATGGCTTGACTATTAGGGCTGCATAATGAAAATTATTTAACTCACTTTCTTCTTCAACTGGTTCAAACTATAGGTGGTCTTTTAGTATTTCTATTTTTGGTACTCATTGTTTGAAGAACCAAAGAGGATGCCTTCAACTTACAGCTCATAAAGTTACTATACTCAGGAAATAACTGTCCATCTGTTTTTACCTGAGGGCCTTTTAGGGAGAGGTAGGGGATGTCAGAACTCCTTTTCAGTCCTACTTCCAACTGGTGTTGAGAATATTGCACATTTCACTGTTTTAATTAACTTGTAAATTGTATCATAGTGCAAGTGGAAATGGAGGGGCAGATTCTTGTAGAGCCACCCTTGCTTTTGTTACATGACTTTTTTTTTTTAAAAGCTCACTGTACAGTTTAAGATGCCTCTCCTAAATGATCAGGTCAACAATACATGGGGAGAAATGATGATGATCATGATAGTACTGATTAATATCCACTGAGTGCTTCCTATAGTCAAAGAATTGAATTACATCCTTTATATATTTTATTTCATTTCACCCTTACTGCAACCCTAGGAGACATAGCTATCAATCGTAGTTTCATGTAGCGAAGTGACACACTTCGCAGCTGAGTTTCATTGCCTCCAAAACCTGCGCTCTAATCCACTGCTAAAAGCATTTCTGCTTATACAGTATAGAATAAGCCAGGGCCTTATGATTAAAATGAGCCATGACAATGATAAAGGCACATTTCTGTAGGAGGAGACCTTATTCTCAAAGAAAACCTCAGTGTAACAATATGCTCTTCTTTACCATGAGTCACAACAAGGTAAGCAAAACCTCTCAGAGAAATCTGAGAATGATATATGGTGCATACTATATTTTGTTGTAAGGCAAATTCTTTACACAGTGCAAATATCTTTGCTAACAATAATGTTTATCAAGATTATTTATTATAGGGCATTAAAATAAATCTTTTTTTCAATTACTTTCTAATGAAATGGACCAATTACCTTTAGAATGGTGACATATGGCTGTAATCTATTCCAGTGGGGATAAATCTTGCTTATATAAGGTTTCAAGGGCTCCCTCCTGAACTGCATTAATTACTGATGTAAACAAAGATAGAGGATGATTATCACATTTATCGATAAATCCTCAACCTCACTGCAATAGAGTTCTCTGGGTTAGCCAACATTAATCATCAGGTAATTTCCAACAGTTCTGGTGCAAATCTATTATAAAGGGGCTGTTTTTGCAACCCAGCTGATTTTGGAGAATGTTTATTAATAGGGATAAATCCTGGGATAGTGGAGGAAGAAGTCACAAAGTCTGTTGTGTACAATGAGGTGGAAAAAATAATGCTCTTAAGCGGCTCTTGAGCTACCTATTAGTTAAGAGAGGAGGCAGCATTTCAAGAAAATGCCCATGACTATTTCAGAAAACATTATCTGCAGGGTGGTGATGGAGAACCAAGCTTCCATCAGTGCCAGTGAAGTGGCTCTACCTCTCACAGTAACCTTTCCTCAGTGGAGTTATTATGTTACTAAGGAATTGGAAGGGGTGATGGGAGCAAAGCACCATGACTACAAAGATCCCAGTTCCTGAGCAGAGGAATCTATGGACCATTGCGCCGAGACCACTTCCTTCCCCATTTTGTGCAACCATGGATTTCAGAACAGTCTTGGATTTGTCATGAAGCCATTCTCTTTTATTTCTGATGATCTTGGGAGGATAAATGAAGTATTGAATGTACAAAATAGTTACCTCACAGCATGTGTTCCAAGACTGCCTCCATGCCATAATACAGACAGATATAAAATGTTTTATCCTTAACATCTTTATGAGTAAGAGATTAATTTATAACAAAACACATCAATTATAACCATATATTATAATAAGTGGTAAGTGAATGTGGTCTCTGTTTCAAAAAATTTGTTAATCCTTTAGTGAACTACAGTAATATTTTTGGACCTGGGTTGACCACAGGTAACTGAAATTGCAGATCAGGGGCCTACTGTACTAAGAACAGCTGGGTACACTTTGTTGATTAAAAAAAAATGAGCTATGTTACTGTCTGTGGAGCTTATAATTTAATATTCATAAGGAAAAGAAAATTTTTATCTAATCTTCTCAAACTGCACTTTACATTGAAAGGAAACTTCTATAAAGGGAAGAAAGATTTATCGTGAGAAGTGCAATGCATTCATTATCTTCCTTATTTACCTCAGCGATGATTATTTAGTACATGACATATTAATATTCTCATTCCCATTTTATAGGTGAAGGAACCAAGACAGGAAGCAAAGGGTATATTTTATGGGGCACATAGATAAACAGCAGAGGCATGATTCGACCCAGTATGAAACTTCACAGATTGTAGTCTACAGATATTTCTTGAGGCTGGGATATATGCTTGAGTGCACCATGTGTGGAGAATATAATGTATTGCTTAATAGAGTCTATTATACTGCTATTTTTGCATCTAAGGAAACCAAGGCTGAGAGGTCAATCTTCCTATATTCACATAGTTGGGTAGATGCAGAATTCAGAGTTGAACCCAACCACTCTGGCTCTAACTATGTTCACTACGTTGCCTTGTGAAGGAAAGACAAACCTATGAAATGACAAATGAAATATAGAAGAAAGCATTTACTATAAAAAATTAGAAATGAATTGGGGACCTTAGCAACATTCCCCAAGGGGAAAGTAACAGATGAGGAGGGAATTGCTGAAATGAGACCCAGGTATCTGGGGACCTGCTGGCCAAGGGCATTATAAGATCTACTCTATGAAGGACGTTCACCAGAGTGGGAGTGGGTGGGACATAGGACTGTGCCTAGAGAGACTGTCTGACCTCAAGGCAGAGAATTGTTGCAGCAGGCGACAGGCAAGACAAAAAGCAGTCAGATAGGTTACAGGGATAATGCAGACGCTGATACCATCCAGATTTATGTCTCTGTGCTCCCATTTATTAAACTGGACAACAGAGGACAAGTTACACAAGTAGGGTAGAGCTAAGGGTCTTGTTTCTAGACACTGAAAGGTGTCTAGTACTCCTGGGAGAGATGTCTTCATTAGTGAGCAGTGGTATTAGAGTCTGAGGCTTACTACCCTTATAACTATTGTGATAGCCAAGGCCTTTCAAAAGAGGTAAGCATGTGGATATGTCTAAAATATTTTAGGGTTTTCAGAATTTTTAAGTATTAGCCATCCTCAAGAGAGTTTAGATGAATATAATTACTTAGATACAAAACAAGATCAAACAGCAATAGAACTGCAACTGAGAAGAGTGCAATTATTGGGAGATGACTAGAAATTGAGACAGGAAATCTTAACATCCAGTACAGGAAGTGACAGGAAAATACAGTTGACAGAAAGCCTAAGATTAATAATTAACCAAGGAGAAATATGGATGTACAATTTAATAACCTCCAAGATAATTAAGAGTTGTTGATTATAAAGCATAAAGCTTTTTCTTCTTCAAAGAGTGGAAGGCCATTAATTATACTGTATTGTAGACATGTTAGTCAATGTCTTTTCTCAGAATCTGTTCCCCTAATGAATGGGCCATAGAAAGACTCCCTGGACAAAGATGCCTGGAGATGGACCAATAGAATTCTTTCTCTGGGGAAAGAAAGCAAGACTAGCTAATTGCTGTTGACAACTGGCCAGGAGTGGGACATCGTTTTGTTTCACCAATAATGGAAGCAGGGGACAGTCACCTGCAGAGAAATGGATAATCTGTCTGCTTGCAGACGATGACCAATCCCTATTTATGAAACTGATGGGCCCAGCTAACTTTGGGCTTCATCTTGTATTCCTATTTCTTTATAACCAAGTGATCCAAGCTTAAAACAGCTTCAATCAGACATGCAAGTGACTTGAAGGCCATCTCTAAATGGATCCATTAGAGTAGAAAGGCTTTGACCCAGCTTCCTTTGATAAATAGTTCCCTATGACAGCTCTTCTAATACACAAGGCTTCTTGAACAAGCTCAACACTGGTAAGCTAGTCTAAGTAATTCTTAGAGTTGCTACTCTAGACAATTTAAATTCATATTTCAAACTCATTTTTATTGGTATCTCATCATGTTTCATCTCAGATATAACAACAGATTCCAAAACTTGGCCATGTGGTATACCTCCTATGGCAGTAACACTGCTACCCTCAGTTACTACTTAGGACTCCTTCCTACCACAGCATCTGCCAGGGTACTCTGTAAAAGGCCTAATAAAAGTCCACATTGCCGTATAAGTCTGAGAGAAGTTACACTTTACTATGACAGTCACAAAGGACACATTGTCAGCAAAGCAGTAGAAGATCCCAAGCTGAGATATTTTCTGGTATTTTCCAAGGTTTTCCACCATCCCAAAAAATGTGCTCAGTCAGATGGCTTTGAGGCTCCATCTGTGTAGGGTGAAGGCCTCTCAATTTGTATACAGACCTCAATGAGAGCTTAAAAAACATACTCCCTAATTGTATCATTCTGCAATGCCAGCACAATTAAATGTTTATAAACAACAGCAACAAGAGACTTTCAGAAAGCCACATCACCTGGAATAACATCCAGTCATGATATTTTCCTATGCTACAGTTGTCCATCACTCCATTGTCTAGGAATCACATAACAGTGACTAGGCACCCTGGATGAATAGCACTTTCAATTCGGGAATAATGCCCAGTGACTAGTCATGAGAAATTGATGATTTTCCATGCTGGATGACTGAGAGGTGAATATAATAGGTGTGGGGAGGGATTCTTATCATCATCATGCTTTCCTTTGCTTCCTAGAGCCAAATCAGAAAGGCAGTCATTGTTTTAGCTCTTACAACTCTTTCAAAGTCATTTTCTACATTGGAGCAGGAGTGATCACTTCTAGACATAATTTTGGTTACATTGTAAGTGAGGACACACACTCACATTTGGCTTAAAGCAACTTCAGTGCATTCTCACTGCTCTCAAGCTAACTGGAGAAGATTGTAAGCTTACCCATAGACCACGGTTATTGGGCTTCCTCTACCTCTCAAATTCATCTTGACCTTGATACTCCACATTGTCTGTCTTCCAAGCCCTCACACATGCCTGGCTCCTCTGCAATGGACTGTGCTCAGACAAGCTGCTCCCTGCCAGGGGTCTCCTCCTCCAAATCCTCAGCAGAGGCTTTCCTAAGCATTGGGACAAGCTTGAGTTCCTCTTACTGAATACTTTCATAGCACCCTGGCTTCATGGCCTCAGTACCTATTGCAAATTTCCATGTATTTAAAGCATTAATTGATTGACTTGCTTCCCCAGTAGACTATTAGCCAAGTGAAGATTGGATTTTTTTCCACTTATTTTTTTCTCTGTTGAAACTCAAGCACCTAGATTAGAGACCGCAGTAACTATGCGATGGAAGATGAATGCTGAGGAGCAGGATAGAGATTAAAGTTCAAGGGATGAATGTGAGAGGATCTGTTTGCACTTACTTCTCAATGTTTGGTAATCATGAAGCTCCTTCTTTTTCATTCCTTCTAGCAATCCTGGAAGATGCATCACTTAAACATAAAATTTTACCAGGCTCTAGTCTTGCTTTCAGATTTGATAGCATTGGCAGTCAAGGAACTCCAAATCATCTTTAGGCAAAGGACTATTTGGAACATGATTCTAGACTGGCATATTTTCTTTCAAAAATTTATTAGTAGGCAAAGAATATGAAAAAAAAACATTTACTCTGAGTTTGGATATATTTGTGATTCAGAGAGTGACTGAATATTTAGCAGGCAAGATAGAAGTAAGAAGACAGATGGATTCCCCCACCAAAAGGGGACAGAAGCCAGACAGGATGGTACACACCTGTAATCCCAGCACTCAAGAGACTGAGGTAGGAGGATTGCCACAAGTTTGAGGCCAGCCTTAGCTACATAGTGAGCCTTGTCTCAAAGAACAAAATGAAATGAAACAAAACACAAGATAGAAAAGGATAAAATGATCATTCCTTCTCTGGGGGCCCAGAATCAGAGACTTAGATTAGAAGGGAGATTCCAATTTGTTAGAATTTGCAACATTCCACAAGTGAAACAGTCTTCCTAGTGATGTGGTGAGGGCTACAGATGAGATGTTTGTAAAATCTGAAGGGCAACTCATCAGGGAAGTTATGAGTAATACAGAACTGGATGAAGCGTCTGATGCAATGACCTCTAAACTACCTTCTCCGGAGATGCTATAGTTGGTGTAAAGTACACGTTGCGTTTTCAGGTTGGAAATAGATAGTAAAATACAGTAATGATAAGGGAGGTCTGAACTGCCAGGGGAGAATTTATTGTGGTGAATTCTGAGCCTAGAGTCCAGGAAACAGAATAAAGCCAACACCAGAGCTGTGGCTGTATAGATTTTACGACAACACTGTCATCAGGGTTTTGATTATAGTTGTGACAAGACAAAAATTATTAATGTGTGAGTGTTCACAGCTTTCCTTCCTCCCCTGTCTGCCAAAAATAAACTTGGCTTTGCCTGCTCAGATTCTTTCTCCTTACTCCCAAGAGTTTGTCTGCTGCTCCTATTTTTTTTCCCCTCCACAATGTCCAGGATTGGGAGACAAACATGAGTGAAGAGATAGATTTGATCTAATAAAAATTGGACAGAGTGGTGTAACAAAGAACTGAGTACCCTATGGCCTTCAGGGCTGGCAGAATGGGTTTGGTACCAGAAGCATCATTGGGAAGCTGGTAGGAAAGGATAGCGCTGTCTACCTGTGGGGCCAGGGACCAGGAGATGGTTTTCATGGCATACTTTGAGCGATGTGAGTTAAGAATGGAGCTCCTTCTTAATGATCTCCTTTCTAATGGGATTCTTTTTTAGAAATAAACTATAACCCTCTGTGGTATCCTAAGGACTATATAGTCCTTTAATAAATAATAATTATTTCTGAGACCAGTCACTCCTGTTTATCTACAGTCCAGTACGGGAGAAAGTGGCAGAATGATGATGATGAAGGTGAAGATAAAAGGGACGGTCTTTGTTTTCCTCTGCTAACAACCTTCCTCCTGTTCCACTAGGAAAAGACAACAATCAGAAGAGGACCTCCTTGTACCTTGTCCTCCCCCTTTCATTGTGCATGGATGGAACTCTTCACTTACAGTCCAGATCTTCTCTCCCTACTGGAGTAGATCATCATGCTGTTCTCTCTCCTGTGTCCTCCCTTCTCCTTTCTCTCTCCCATCATTCACATCAGCATATAGACTTGCTGCATTCATCTCTTAAACCCTCCTCCAGCTACTGGCTAATTTCTACCTTTTGGAGGCCAAACTCCTTTTAATATTTGATTAGCTTTTCTCTCTCCATTTCCCTCATGAGAATAAATATAATGGTCCAGTGTTGGTCTCACGAGGTGGTCTCTGTGCTGTATTTGACACTCACTATTCATCCCTTCCTCCTCCTTGCTGGTTAACACACTTGGCTTCCTGGATATCGCCTTCAGTTCTTTCAGCAGTTGTTTCCTAGGTTTGTGTACTGGTTCTTTTTCAATTCCCTGATCTTGATCAATATTCACTTTCCAGGCAATCTTAACTAGTGGTAACTGTGGCCTGATTACCACCTTTATATAGATGAACATCTTTTGCTCTGAACTTTAGACTTATAGGTGCAATTGACTATTTAATTTTGCTATCATGACCAGTCAATTTGACATTGTAACTAAACTGCTGATTTCTGTGTCCATCCCGCAGCCTTCCTTCTCTTTGGTGCATTCTCAATTTCCATTTACTCAGGCTACAGTCATGAAGGTCACCAGGATGCCAGGAAATTCTTTTGTCTCTGCTTCCACTATACATTCAGAATCTAAGCACTTCTCAAAATGTCCATTGCTACCACCACATCTTCCCTAGATTTTTCAAGAGCCTCTTTAATCGGTGCCCTTACTTTCCTCCCTGCCCCCTGCTCTTTTCCCCTTACAGAAATCAAATTTCTATGAAGGTAGAACATCTGAACCATCATGATGCTTGGAACACAGGCCTCATGAGAAAATAAGCCTTTCTTTGGGAGACTGCCAGGCTGCAGGTCTTGAGAACAGAGTCTATTGTCAAGCACCCTTCGGTTCTTAGCACTCCCGATTTCTCTGTGCTGCTCAAACCCCACAGGTGGTAGCCATGTCAGACAAGTGAAAACTCCATTCTTCAAAACATCCAGAATGCTCCACAGGCTCCAGCCCTTGGCTGCCTCTCTATGCTCCTCTTACTCACTCTATTTCAGCTGTGTACGTGACCTTGCTGTTCCCCAAATACACAAAGCCTGCTCCCACCTCAGGCCTTTATGCTGTTGCTTTGAACATGTTTTACAAACTACAGATTTTGTCCAATCTTGCTTCCATTTTCCTGCTCAAAGACCAGCTGGTTTGAAAGATCCTTCTCTACTACCTACTTACAGCAGTACGTTCCCTAAGTGCCCAACATCCTACTTTTTATTTATACCTGGTACAATGGTACTGGTTCACCAACTTAATTCTTTTCATGATTCTGGGTGCAAATGAATTGCACTGAAGAGAAAGACAGACATGTTTGTACAAAGTCGCCACCTTTGCAAGATACATAAGTATCTGTGTGTATACATGTATGCACACAATCATGTTTTGGGGATACATTCTGAGAAAGGCACTGTTAGGTAATTTTGTTTTTGTGTGAATGCCAGAGAGTACATGCACACAAACCTAGATGGTATTACCTACTACACCTCTAAGCTGTATGGTATTGGTTATGTGGCACACATGTAATATGTATACAAACACCATGTGTAAGTCCATATGGTAAATGCAACAAATGTGCTATGTGAGGCTGCCTCAGAAATAATATGGCATAGTGTTTTATAGTCAGCTTTTTCAAGAAGTAGAAGCTCATTCTAAAATAATGATATAAAGTATAGCATAGTAATGTATACACACATAGTAAAATTGTTTCTGTCATTATCAAGTAGTATTTTATGATGTGCTATATATAATTGCATGCAGTGCACTTTTATATGACTGGCAGTGCAGGTTTGTTTATAGCAGCATCCCTATAAACACGAGTAACACATTATGCTAGGAGGGCCACAACATCACTAGGGCACAAATTTTTCAGTTCCATTATAATCTTATGGGACCACTCGGATATGTGGCCCATTGTTGATCAAAATGTCATTTTGGGGTACATGATTGTGTATCTTTATTTTTTTCATCCTGCTCTACTTCTTTGGGGAACACAGTCTAATGGGGAAGATACCTATTACTCAAAAGTCTTAACCATTGATGTAAAATGAAGATCATCCAAATACTAACTCAGGAAAAGTACATGGAGTTAAATCTAAATTATGCAGGTATGCCAGAGTTGTGGAAGTCAAAGAAGGTTTCCTGAAAGAAATGGTTCCTGCCTATGAAATCAAGAGTAGCGGGTGACAGAAGGGCAAAAGAGAGCATTAACAGTACAAAAAAGAGCTTGCGCAAAGACCTTTGGCCCTTTACCTTTCATCTTTAAATCCTTACGGTCTTTGGAGACAGATACCATTATCATCCCTATTCTACAGATGAGAAAACCAAAGTATCTTCAGGTGAAATACCTTGTCCAGAGTCACGGAGCAGGCTGGGAGGTTCTGACAAGTCACAGTCTGCAGTCTCCAGCAGTGTCCGGTCATCTCAGGGAGAATTAGAGGAATGTTCCCCCTGAACTGCTTCTGAGTTAACAGTCCTACTGGGTTCACTTTGAAAGCTGTGTTCTTTTCAGTTCACCTACTTATTCCTTTGAGGTGGTAACATGTATGCTAGGCAGTGTGCGTCCACTGGGAGTTTAGACATGACCTTAGACTACGGAGGAGAGGAAGACAGACACGTCTGTGCAGTCATCAGCTTTGCCAAAGGGATGGTGTCAGTGTCCTAGAGGAAGTGACTTCTGAGCTACACTACTTTAATTTTAAAAAGAAAACAGAATAAAAGTGACACAGAACTTCAAAACAAAATAGGTGATTAACAAGGGTTAATATACTGTGTATTGTTACCTTCAAAGTAGTTTCCCAGATTACAAGATATAAGCATGAAAAATGATAAAACAATGAAAAGACAAACTGCTCTTTTCAATGAACTAACAGCAGTAAAACTATTGATTGTGTGTGTGTGTATGTGTGTATATATATATATATATATATATGATTTTCCCTTCTTTCTTTTCTCCTTTCCCCAACTCCAGTTGTTCTTTAAACCTTTTGAGCAGTTTCTTCCCCTTTCATTTTCACAATATCTTTTGTACACTTTGGATCTTATTTACTCTTTCAGGTTTTTACACTCGGAAGACAATATGATGTTGACACATGCAAGTCTCATTTACTTCACTTATGAGGTATAGTCTCTAGTCGCATCCATTTACCTATATAAGCCTTGAGTTTATCCTCCTTTGCACTTGAATAATACTCCATAGCATAAAAATACCACATGTTTTTTATCCATTCTGCAGTTGATGGGCATTTGGGTTGTTTCCAAGATTTAGCTGTTACAAATTGTGCTGCTATAAACATGGGTGCACATATATCACAGTGGTATGATGTTTTCAATTGTTCCGGAAAAATACCCCGAAGGGAAATAGCTGGATTGAATGGGATCTCCAATCCTAGTTTTTTTAGGAATCTCCACACTGATTTCCACAGTGGTTGTACTGGTTTACATTCCCAAAAAGAGTGGAGAAGGGTTCCTTTTTCCCCATAACCCCGCCAGCATTTGTTATTGGTTGATTTTTTGAGGATCGCTATTCTTTCTGGGGTGAGATCTCTGGTGTTTTCTCAAATGACCAATGATGTTGAATATTTTTTCATAGATTTATTTGCCATTTGTGTTTCTTCATCTGAGAAGTGCATGTTCTTCTCAGATGACCATTTTGGATTGGGTCTTTGAATTTGGGGGATCTGAATTTTTTCAATTCTTTATATGTCCTAGGTACAAGTCCTTTGTCTGAGAGACAGTTTGCTAAACTTTTTTTCCCATTCTGTAAGTTGTCTTTTCACTCTGTGATGATTTCTTTTGATGGGCAAAAACCTTTTAATAAGATGAGATCCCAGTTGTTGATTTTTTGAAGTACTTCTCGTGCAGTTTGGGTTTTGTTTCTGAACTCTCTGCCTACCTCTATGTCTTCAAGATTCTGCCTGCTTTCCCTTCCAGTAGATTTAGTGTTTCTATTTTAATATTTAGATCTTTGATCCATTTTGACTTTGGTGCATGGTGATAGACACGGGTCTAGTTTTAGTCTTCAGCATATAAAGAGCCAGTATATTAAAGAGACTATCTTTCTTCCAGTGAACATATTTGGCCCCTTTGTCAAAGATGAGGTGACTGAGTGTGTTTGTAGTTGTGTCTGCATCTTCTAATCTATTCCACTGATCCCCAGGGCTGTTTTGTTTGTTTGTTTTTTGCCGGTACCATGCTAATTAAGCTGCACTTTGAAAGATGTTGTTCAGTGGTAGCTGGGATTTGTTTTAAGCAAAAACAGAAATGTCTCTCAGGGAGCAATACGCTTATACTTACAGTTCCCCAAAACAGGAGGTATGAGACACTGTCCAGGGAATCACATGGGGGAATTTCAAGGCTGGTCAGAAGGCAGAGCGGGAAACATGAGCCAGAGCCTTCTCTGTGGCACTTCTGGGAGGAAATAAACAAGGTGTGGTGTGCAGGGCCGGGACTGGTGGTTGGGGTAATTCCAGTGGGTAAGGCGTAGGAGCTTTGTGCCTCTTATCTACTGCCTGGTCTCTTGGTAATGGAGGTAGATGGGGATCGGGGTCCTGGGCTGGATATGGAAAAGACACACGCAGGCAGGCTGTTGTCTGTTTTCTCTAGATAGCCAATGATCCTGTAAGGGCCACTCCTCCAGTGTCAGCCACACTCTGTAACATCAAAGCATCAGTATACATAAAATAAAGGCATCGTCTGTGCAGATGCAGGAAATTTACTTAGAAGAGATGGGACCAGACCCTGCAAGGAAGATCACTCCGAGCACAGAGCTATTGAGGCATGAAGGATCCCAGCCATTTCAGAGAAAGACAGAGGAAGATGTAGCTGCAGAGAAATATGCATAAGGTCAGGTGAGAACTGGAGTCAAAATCTGTGTCCCTCATCAAGATGGTTATCTGCAAGCAGTCAGGGACATCAAAGGCTGCATGATTAAATGCAAAAAGCCTGTGTCTCTTTGAGGCACCTCATGTAAAGTGACCTATTTCAAACCTGCCCAGCTTTCCACGCATTACTTGAACTGAACCTCCTTTGAACTGTTTATTGGGTTCCCATCTGACACCCAGGTAAGTGCTTCAGATGTTTCCCTAGTTAAAACATTCCATGTATTAATTTCACACATGAGAAAAGAAATTGTATGAAATCTTACTATATAATTAGTCAAACCACAAAAATATTTTCAGAAACAAAGACGATTCATGTTGTTTCCTAATTAAACCTTGAAAGGTTTAATTAAGAAGCATAAGTTGGAGAAAGTCCATGTAGGAGAGACTGGGCACAGCTCCATACACCGGGGCTCACAGAGCTTCCCTACCCACCGCAAAGAGGACAGACATGCACACATGATACAAACTGTCCCTAGCAAGGGAAATGGGGGCTGTGTTATGTTCCTGCCTGCATGATAGCTACGCGGTCACAGTAAGCTGCTTAACAGTAGACAGCAAGCTTGTCAGAAAACACTCATTCTGCTGATTCTGCAGAGGAGACCCAAAGTATACACTGGCAAAACAGTCTGAGAGCAGCAGTGGGCATGGCAGAGTCCGGTGCTGAGCTGCTACGTGGGAATACCACGCACTTGTCCACAACCCCTCTGGTGAGTACGTCATATGATCCCCACTCTTCACATAGGAAAACTGAAGGCATAAGAGGCAGAGCTAGCACATTGCTTGTCCCACTTCACAGCTGTGTCTCCACATTTAGGTTCCCTCTGGACACCAGAGAACAGCTAGGGAGGGATCCTGGAGGTAAGAATGTGCTTTCCAGTTTCAGGTATTTCTGAGCTGTGAGATTTGTAGCCTCAGTGCCTGACTTGTTCAATGGCAAAACATCACGTTGGAAGGTTAGTTGTGAGGTTTGCGTAAAGTAATACAAGTGAGCCTGGTAAGAGTAAGCACGTGATCTGTGCATCAGTTGCTACCACGTTTTCCATCATCAACATCAAAGAAGGCTAGTGGGTTACAGCAGGACTTTAAATACCTGGTATGTAGGAGCATGTGGGATAACTCAGAGGCCAGCCATAAGTAAATGGAATTAAAGTACTAAGGCCGTCTTGCAAGTTTCCAAGTTAATATAATTTCTCCAACTCTTTTTTTTTTTTTTAGTACAGACATTACTTTTTTGTGTACAATGTAGTCAGTGCTCAACTTAAAGCCATTGAAATGCATTTAAAATTTGGTTTAAAAGCTCCTCATTTTGGCTTGGTAGCAGGCACTGTAGGATCTGGCCCACGTATCTCTTCTTTTACTGCTCTTTCTTTGTGAATGGCACCTGGCACAGTTGCCACCCTTCTGCTTCTCAGACAAGTCCTCATTCTGTGCCAGGCGCTGTGCTGGCCACCGATATGCAAATTTTCTCACTTAATCCTCAAAGCAGACCTCTGAGGTGGGTAATGGTGTTATCTATGCTTTACAGTTGTGGAGACAGAGGCCTGGAAGGGTAAGTAACCAGTCAAAGAAAACACAGTTAATAAGTGGTAAAGATGTAATTCAAACCCAAGTACTTTTGCTTCACAGTGCAAGCACTTCAACTTGACACAATGGAGCATCTACAAGTCTGACCTTGCCTGGCATCTTTTGGCCACTCCAAGGAAAGATTTGTTGAGTGAAGAAGAGATTGATGATGGAGTGGCCATTCAGGTTAGTTGCTCAGAGTGGGGAAAAGCCAGCATGATGAGGGAGCCAAGTCTGGCTCATGAAGGAGACAGTTTGCAAGCTCTAAAAGTGCAAGTGTGACAAGTACCTCTCCATTTGTCCTCCCTGAATATGAAGCTCGACTTCAGTCACAAAGTGCCCTTTGCTGATGAGCTTGGACCAACGTTAAAGGCTCTAATCTCCTGTCCTTTTCACTCACTCTAGAGACAGTCAACTTATAATGACCGCATTGGGTTTAAGCTTCATTATACATCCTATCTACTCCTCCTCCTCCCTTCCCTTTATCACCTCTTAATTTAGGGCCAAGACAAGTGGCAGCTCATACCCGAGTGCCTGGACACATCAGAGAGGTGATGAGGTGCTCACGCGCAGCTTTGTGGCTACAGAGCATGAGTGGTCACGTGCCAAACGTCAAGTCCACAGCTCACCAGGCCCTTGCCCAAGTCTGCCAATGATGAACTTTTAGAAACACAGTCTCTTCTTCTCCAGTAACCAGCAGGACATGCCACACCTTCAGGCCCCAGGACTCATGGATATACATATATGCATATATGCATAAAAGTATATATGCACATTTATCTCCATCTACAAACGTACACATGTCATCATAGTCTGACATCAGTGACCCAAGATCAACTCCATATGGTGAATAAAAGTTCTCCTCCATATGGTGAATAAAAACAAGTATGAATACCCTCTAAAATCACACTGGATTAATGCATACAATCAAATTTCATTATTCAAAACAGTTACAAAGTCATTGTGAATGCTGGAATAGGAAATACAGAACCATTTGTCCTAAGGAAAGTACAGGTTTAGGGACCTGCAAAGCTCTGGTCATGTTTTTGGCACAATTTTGTTTTACTCATGCTCCTCTTTAAGGATATCTTTAAAAATATATGTATATTGTTAATTCATTAACATTGATCTCACAGTCAATTGTGCCATTTTGCACATTTTCTCTTTAAGGCATGTGTTAGTGTTCTCCTGTTTAGAAACTCTACACAGCATTTCAGAACCAGGACTAAAGGCCACGCAAGACAGCAAAATCACAGAAGCACAAGAAAACATGGCAGTAAATGGACCAGGCAAAGGTTATGGTATGACACCTAAAACAGTGTGGGTGCTGGGCAACTCACATGTCCCATTGATCTGCACATGAATAACAGTCTAAACACAGTGAAACTGATGATGGAGTTACAAATATATTAAGCAAAAAACAGACCCATGGAATCTATGAATAATGAAGGTCAACTCTAAATATTAATTAGAAACTCTGCCTTTGAGATGGCTTTCATATATGCTGGGGTGAATAGGTAACTGGGGCATTTATTTGGCATGACGGGGACCTATGATATGGTCTTTGATGAGCAGCATGATTATTTAGCTCTCTGAGATGATGAAGTAGCTGATTGGAATTTTAAAGGGATTAGGATTAAGCAGTTCAAAGCTGGAGCTAGTATGCAAAACACTCTAGTTGAAAAAAAAAATCAGAAGTTATCTAAGGTAACCAAGAGAAAGTGGGAATTTGGGGGAACCTCTTCTCACTTAGAAAGGTCCCCTTTACCTATCTAGTCACCCCTAGGACTAGCAGTGGGTCCCTTGTGGTTGAGCCTATATTTATATATGAATGTAGTCAAAATGTACCAAGTACCTACTGTAGGAGCAGTGCTATCGAGAGGCTGCAACCAAGTTCCTCATGAGCGGACATCACACATGGGAGTTGGTTCACAAGAATGCAAGATGGCTATCTAGTTACCCACTGTCAGTGTGTTGAGAGGGAAATAGTAAGGTAACAGGGAGAAACTGGCTAGAAAATTGGGCTTTTCTGGAAAAGGAAATGGGAAATACTTTTCCCAAGAAAGAGCTTGAAGAGGGACATGCCAGTCCTCAGGCGGACCATGGGCGGGGGCATCAGAACTTTGGGTGCAGTGTGCAGACACAGGCTGGTTCTGCACTATGGACTAAGGAGGGAGAGGAGAGGAGTGGGGAGGGGAGGGAAGATGTTCTGGAGCCAAACCTTTGCTTCTAAGTGTCTCAAGAAGTTGGATGCTGGTCCTTGGATTCTGTAAGAAACACGGTGAGCTTATGATATACTTTTCTCTTTCATCTTAATCCAAATCTCTGTAGTGTCTAATATTTGCAACCAATGACTTTTGCCTAAGAGTAAAGTTGATTGGTGTGGTAAACTGAGGATATCACCTTGGTTGAGAAAATTAACACATTCACAACGGGCCATAATTTGTTATCTCTCACTGCCACTTGGCTTTGAGACACCCACAGGTGCACTTGCATGGCTGTCCCATTGAGTGATACAAAATGTCAGACAGGACAGGACACTCTCCCATTTACCACTTGGTGGTTCAAGTTGGTGGGAATTTGTTAATTTATTTTATCAGTCCTCATATTTAATAAGACTATCTTATCTATTATCTATCCAATAACACTCCCATACCAACTGCTCACCTTAAAAGTTTCTGAAGATCTGCTAAGTTAGCAATTGAACCCTCCCCTTGACAACTGCCTGAAAGATCAGAACATCACATCTCTACAAGAGCTATGCATTTATGATGGATTTTACTTTTGGAAGTTTCAGGAAGTCATTAAAAAATAAAACCTGATTTAAAAAAAAAAAAAAAACCACAGGTACAGGATTAAAGCTCCCAGGGATCTCTCATAAAGCAAAGCCAGGTCAGGTCCTGGGGACAACCTTTCTCCCGGAAGGCATAGCAAGAAGTGAAGTACAGCAATTACCACTCCTCACAGAGAGTCATCCTCAGGCAAAGTACAATGGATTAAAAAGTACTTATGTTCATGCTGGCAGCTGCCAAAGCTGCTTGCATCTAAACATTTCCCCTACTTTCATCTCTCTTATCTCTGCCTGTTCTGCAAGATATTGCAAGATAGGTTCGCAGGGATTTAATGTTACCTTGGCAGGAAGCTATGGATTCCGCCTCTGCGGTGACCCAGTGGACACTCACAGTGTTTACTAAATTAGGAAGTTTTAGAAGCTAACTCTTTGGGGCAAAGCACCTCCAAAGACTTCCCTGGGTTTGGAAAGCAGAAATATTTTTAAAGTACCTGGCATAACATAGTTATATTGCCCCAGGTTAAAAGAAATAATTTGTTTTCTCAGAGAGGTGTATTTTGGCTTGTTTTTCTAAGGAGCTAGAATTGACACTGGCATCCAAACTGAGTATATATTGAGCATCTACTCTCTGCCAAGCCAGGGTCTAGGGACAATATCTGTGTTTTATTGAAAAACTTCAAACTTTCTTGTTTTGATTTTTGTCTACCACTACTCTTGTAGCCAGTCAGGTGCACAGGAAGGGGGTGGGGAGTGACCACTTGAAGTCCCTCAGATCCTCTGGTCCTTCACCCAGACTTCCAAGTGGGTATGTGGCTTGTTCACTTCTGTGCTCACTTGGCAAATGCTCTGAAATTTTAGTCTCTTCCTACTGTTTTATCCACTAGACGAATGTACCTCTGCATATTGTCCTTGGAGGGGATCAGAACATGCCATCCCCAAATATACCCCTATGGCACAAGGATTATTCTGAGCTAAAGGCAACAAAGATCCAGCAGACAGGTAAAAATTTTCCCCTTATGGAGAATTTACCCTTCCCTCTCTCAGAAAGACCCTATTGTGGTATCTAACGGACCGAGGGAAACAGAATTATCTTGGACTTCCTACAAACTTGTAATATTATTAAAGGAACTTGTGATTGATTGAAAAAATATACACATATATTGTTATCATATTAAAAAAGAGAGAGAAGTTGGCTATAGGGCACACCTACCTGCGTGGCCTAGATTCATATTAACCCAGAGATAGCACCAAGAGGAACACATATAGCAAACCTTACTAAAACCTCTTCTATTGGCTATCTTCTATTGGCTTCCCCATACATTTATCATTACACAATTTATTGCACCTAGAAGCTCAAAACTCCTTTCCTTTGATTTACCAAGTCTCCACAAATCTATGGCTCTTTGTTAAAAAATAGTACAAAAACCTCTGGGTCTGTTTCTTTGGGATTATCATTTCATTTCTATAACGCCCTCCTTACATATGTATAAGAAGTAAACCTATTTATTTTGTTAGTCTGTCTTCTATCTGGTTAATTTTCAGGACTCCAGGGTACACTTAGGATAGAAAAAATAGTTTCTGACATTCTGTATTTAGGGGCATCCCAGAACCAGTACCTACTAACAACATGACAACTTTCTCTTCCCTAAAATTATGGACTTTCCCATTTGCTCACTTCTGCCCACTTAACAATAAGGAATAGATGCACTTGAAGATGAATGGTTTATCTTGCAAATTCATACACATTTAGAAGCCTTTTGAGGATACATGTGTTTTTCTGTATGTATCCAAGTACTCAAATCAAGTGAGATATTCCCGAAGATGTGTCCTGATTATATTCTGAAACTTATTTTATATTTTGCAGTCTTCCTCATAAGCCAAAGGGGGCTCCAATTTATACTAGGATATTTACCTCAATGAAAACCACCATTAAAGAAAACAAAATTGATTTCTTAAAAGCCCTTAGAGATTAACTCCCCATATCAAAAATTTAGTTACACACACTATCCGCACTATCATTTACTTATTTTTAAAAAATATTTTTCTTAAATTTTAAAAGGCAACTTTGGTTTGTTACTACAGGGAGCAAATTAACATTCCTTGTCCCAAAGAAATAACCACAGAAATAAACATAAAAACAATACAACAATGATTTGCCTGGAAGCTGTCATGTATCAACAAGCTCTGAATCCAGGGTTTGCTCTCTTTTAGAAAAGGTAATGAAAACCCCAAGGTACCACCATGACTTTATCCTTGGCTTAGGATGGTAGAGTTCAAAGGGAGGCGTTCTTTTACTGTTATTTAATATACCACCAGATTATCTCCAATTATACCATTCTACATTTTGGGAAACACTGATATAGTCCTATTAGTTCAGGTGTTATTAAAAAATTATAGCTCTGAGAAATCTAGAAGTTACATGCTAATAGCAGATATGAAACTTAGATCCTTTTAGTCCCATAAGTTATTTTTTTAATCACACAAAAATTCTCATTTGGGATAATTGTACTTAAAGGCTATGTTTAGTCTCTCTGTTATCACTGGTTACTGATGTTGATTCAATCAACATCATTAATGGCTTATATGATACTCTAGTGAAGATTTTTCTCATATTATTTCTAAAAGGAAAGAAATAATTCATCGTCTGTTGTAAAAGATAAAAGTAGACTTGTCTTCAAGAACAAGGGACAAATATACATTCAGCTGTGTTCCTTTCTATCCTTCCTTGGTGTTCATTTTGGTTGTTTTCTTAATTTTATCTTGGGAACCTGCCATCCACAATCACCATGAAACTCTTCTTAAAAGAGAAAAGACTTGGTCTTGCAGTAAGATCTCATAGTACACCAAAATGTATGAAACTTAATTACATTCAAGCAGTCTGCACTGACAGTAGTAATGATGATAAGAGTATGCCAGCCTAAAGAAATCATTTTATTGAACAGATTAGGCATGAAGCCAGTTAATGTGCCATGGCATGCTGGCTGGCATCCTTTTATTTTCATCACTACATGTTTGCAGTACATCATGATTATGTTCATCCTGGGTGATTGGTACAGGTAATAATGCATCTTAATTTTTGTTTCATCTCCTTCCTCTCCTCTGCTTCCCCTTTCCTCCATCTCTTGCTCCCCTTCTCTTTTGCAAAAGACCTCTCTCTCATAATATACGTTAAAATGGTATCTATTATGGTTTAAATGTATCCCATGCATTGGAAACTTAACCTTCAAATGCATGTCAGTGGTACTTAGAGGTAATTAGGATGAGATAAAGTCATGAGGTCTGGCTCTACATTAGCACTGTATGGGGTATGCTATGTCCCCCCAAGGCCTCATATAATTTTGATGGGGCTGAGTTATTGGTTTGTTGATTGACAATGTGAGCACTGTGCCCGCCCAGGGGTAGAGCTGAGATACAGTGTAAGGGAAGGCGGGTCTTCCTCTTGCACTTCTGCTTCCGCCTCTCTCTCGCCAGCGTGGCTTGTGGCTTGCAGCTTGCAGCCGCCATAAACAGCAGGCCAGCCATGCCATGCTATCTTGGAGCCAACTTAAGTATAGACTAAAACTCCCGAGAAACTGTAAAAATAAACCTTTCCATCCCTAATTTTGGGTGTCAGGTATTTTGTCTCAACAACGAGTGAAAAGTAACTAAGACAAGCACTAAGGGCTTTATGAGAAGAGGAAGAGAGGTCTAAGCTAGCATACTTTCTGTCCCACAAGGTAATGCCCTCTGTCATGTTATGATGCACAAAGAAGACCCTCACCAGATGCTGTGCAGATGCTGGCACCATGCTCTTCGACTTCTCAGCCTGCAGAACCAGGGACCAAATCAACTGCTATTCTTTATAAATCACTTGGGCTCAGGAATGTTGTGATGGCAACAAAAAACAGTCTAGGACACTATCATAGTTTGTAGGCAAGAATAAATGGAAAGACTAATGGAAAAAAATCTTAATTTTTACATAAAAATGTCTGACTTTTCATTAAAAGATCCTATATTGAGAGCCTAAATTTATGTGTTTGATTTACAAATAAACTTTTTGATATAGGTATCTGTGATTGAATAATATCTTGATTACAATGATTATGATTTTTGAAATACATATTACTTTCTGTCACCTGTCTTTCTATTCAGGAATCGGGGTATTCTATGCAAATAAGGGAAGAAATGAAGGTAGAATGGAAGCAATAAGACAGCAAAGTTCATGGCTTTTAGATTTTGAAAAGAGTGGGTTAATATATAAGTAATAGGTCAGATGTCACAGTAATATACCACCAGACTAAATGCAGACGAAGGAAGAAAGGGTTGAGAAGGGAAGGAAGAAGTTTAGAAGATGAGGAATTTTGGAGAATGGGCCCTAGACTCTACTATTTCCTTCTCCTGGAAGGAAAGGGAGAGGATAACCACTGACACCTCCAAGTAAGAATGGGAGCCTAACAGCAGCGGGAACGAGCATCCTGTACCTTATTCCTGGAAAATGGCAGGAAAGTGTTGAGATCCCAAGAAGAAATGGTTTCCTGCGGGCTTCTCAGTTTGCCTTTGAGTGTGGCACCCGAAGCAGCAGCAAAATCCTTCCCCATATCAAAGGTGAGAAGGAATTGAAACAGAACTGGGCAGAGTGGATATTCTCTTGGTTAGGATTATGATGATAGAGAAATATCCTAGCTTTCACCAGTGACTAAAGATCAGGAGAGATACATGCACCTTCTCAGATGGCAGTAGAGGTGGAGAATGATAGCCAACTTTCACAGTCCAGAAGACTTGGGGTGATGCTTTTACTCTCGCAAGTATTGAGATACACAATCACAGAGGAGAGAGTGATATTCTGCAGTAGGTGAAAATAAGTCGATTCTATCTAGAGGGATAAAGATTCTACTTTTTATTCCTCTGCTGAGGATTGAATCCTGGACCCTTACACTAAACTACATCCTCAGCCTTTTTCATTTTTTATTGTGAGATAGGATCTTGCTAAATTGTCCAGGCTGGGCTTGAACTAGCAATCTTCCTGCCTCAGCTTTTTCAGAGTTCTGGGATTCCATGTGTACACTATTGTACCTGTCTTGGATTCTGCATAATGTTTTTAAAGTCCATCTTCTTATTCCTTGCAGGCTAGAAGTTATATAGCACTTGCTATTTATAGAATTTAAGATTATATCGCAAGTGTAGATAGTACACTAAAGTAGTAGATTTCTCACAGGCATTAAAGAGAAAGTAGGCTTAAATACCTCCTTCAAGTGATTTTCATTTCAGAATTTTTTACAAAATTGAAAATTATTGCATTAGGCTGAGAATTTTAGTATATAAATATTTGAATTCATGATGAATGAGAACAGTTACTATAAAACAACAGTGAAGGGCAAGATCTACGTAATATCACTATTAAAGAACTGGCCAAGATACACAATCAAATCTTACAGTCCTTTGATGTACATTGATAAGGACCTACTCCATAGCTCTGATCATAGCAATCTGACAAATAAACTCATTTTTTATGAGAGGGAAGTAGTATCTAGGTGAAACCAATGCAAGCTGCTGATACACAGCTCACTGCCAATATTCAAAATACCAGTTGCATCTTAATTGGTACAGACTACTTCTCTGACCTTCAGGATGGAGGGGCTAAAAGGCTCTGTATTTGTGGATCATTGGGGCAATCATATTTAAGATTATATAATATCCTTTTCAATCTCTGGCCTTGTGTTGGTCAGTTGTGGCTAAGTTATGCCTCAATACTGAGGACAGCTGACTATCAGCAGAGGAGAAGAAGGTTAAGCAATACCTCTTTAGAGTTTCTGCTGGAAGTAGCACATCTTTCTCAGGATCACATTGCATTGATCAAAGCAAACCATGAGATTTCTGACAGAGCGAGGGCACTGAAAATCTCTGGGAGCGAAGGGTACCAACACAGACACTGTTATTTCTGTAATCACAAACTGATTACTACAGTAACCTCACTACTAAATTTTTATAATAAAATGCTTTCACATCAATTTTGTTTCCTTGGGTTTATGTTGATACTGAGAAAATAGATGGGTGGATTTGGAGACTTGTACTTCATAATTTTCATAGTTTTTCTTTCTTTATTCTTTTCCTTTTTTTTTTTTTTTTCGGTCTTAAGCTACCACAAAGTGGATGAAAATGGCTAAGGATGACTACATAGGCATTCTCAGCTCTACTGTTAGCTAAATTTTAAAAGTGGAAAATGTGCAGCTAAGTTCTCACTATATTTTAAAGATGTTATTCAATTTAGACCAACATGTAAAGCAATATAAACATAGAGGTGTTTTTCTCTGATGAGGTACCCCATCATCCATTGCTTAGTTGATACTTGCTTTTCTAACAGACCTAAACAACCCACTGAAATATTTTACTATAAAGTAGTGATTTCAAGAAAAGCTTAGTTCTAGTGAACATTTCAAATACAATGACCTTGAAGCAGACATCCAACATCTTTAGTTTTGCCTGCCCGCATTCGTGACTCTTCACTTTCACTAACTTTGCATATAATCAGAGGATATGGTTTGGGTGCATCACCTTGTCCTTCAGCTCCAGGAGGAATGACATGACCCACTGCTACCAATGTGAGCATTGTGCCCCTTAGCTAACCATTATAAATGGGTTCAAGAATATGGATGTAACTCAAGTCAGGTCACTGAGATTTAATACCAGGATTTTTATTGTAACCATTGAAATTATTATTCTTTTCTTACACAGTGAATTGAAGGACAGAATGGAAGCCTGGCAGGCATCTTGACATAGCTATAGGAGAGTACTGCCGAGGATGGGACCTACACAAGGGAAAGATCAGAAGTAGAAAGAGTAAAGAATTATGATTATGTTAGTTGAATGCATGAATCTGGTGGTATCTGGAGCATATTTTTTATTGGACTTTTTTGCTTTCATTGGTTTTTTTTTTCCCACTTGAAACCAAAGCTCTTACAAAAAAAAAAAAGTCTATATGGTAGTAAGACTTCATTTGTCCCTCATATTATAATGATTCAAACAAAGGATGGTAGGTCAGAGGGTACTACAGCTCCCACATGTAAACACAAAAGGAGTACAAAGTTACAGATTGTGGAGACCTTGCTCTCTACAAGGCATTAATGATGTGAGAATCTATTTTGGTAGGCATATTATCACATCTTTTTGTAATTATTTTTATCTGTTTACTCGTAGACTTCATTAAATTGAGAATCTTTATCTCTTTATACTTAAGGTCCAATATTGTACCTGGCACAAATTAGGTACATAATAAATGTTTGAGCAAAGAATGAATGAATATGCCTTATTAAAAGTGTTGCCTAGCATGGTACAAAAATTGGAGTGCAGATAAATCCCTTTACTCCAATCAGTTTTCATCGCATGGGCAATTGATTTCTCAAATGTGTATTCAAAAAGTATGGCATTCAAAAAACTTTCCAAATGCCAGCTGCCAAATGGCTGAGATAAATATGTAGAAAGGAGTAAATTCTAGGTAGAGGGAATAGTTTGGATAAAGAAAAAAAAAATAGAAAAGGCGAGCAAGTCAAGAGGCCCATGTTTCATGTTCTAGAATTACCCACTATAGATTTTTCGATCAGTGTTTTATTTTTCCTTGTTTTAACATTATTTAAAATTACCTTTTTAATAGTTAGCAATAACTATGAAGAATCTGAGATTTAAAACAACTTCAAAACTAACACAAAATCATGTCTCTGTTTCATGGATGCGGCAGAACACATGAAATTCTGGGTTGCAGACGAGGGACTTTATCACTTGTAAATGTTAAGCAACTAAAGAACATTATGTCAGAATCAGTTTCCCATACCATAAACCCCATGGGTAGGAATAGCATAAATGTGGCCAGATAGATTCTTATAAATATAGTAGTATGTGCTACAGGAGAAGAATCCTGAGGTTGGAGAACCCCAATCATTTTAATGGGCAGTAACAGGCTTGTCCTTTGGTTCAGAGGGAGATACTATTCTCTTTATTGCACTAGGCAGTAGATATGGCTGCCCAGTGCTTTGAAGGGAGGGGTTATCTCTATCTTTTAAAGCTTTTACCATTTAAAAATGCTTCAGAAGATAGTCTGGAACAAAGGGCAGCTAGAGCCTTTTTGAAAGGACATGCAAACCCAGGACTCAATCAATTCACCACTGAATTCCATAACAAGTTCAGGGAAGATCTAATTTCAATACTCTTCAAACTCCCTAATGAAATTGATAGAAAAAGTATACTCTTAAAGTCATTTCTTGAAGCAAGTGTTACCTTGATTACAAAACCATATGAAGACCCAACCAAAAAGAGAACTACAGGCAATCTCTTTAATTAACACAGATACAAAAATCCTCAACAAGATACACTCAAACAAATCATTGAAAAGATCACATGCCATGACAAAGTAGGCTTCATCTCAGGCAAGCAAGAATGATTCAAAATATACAAATCAATAAATATAACACATCACATAAACAGAAGCAAAGAGAAAAATCACATGATCATTTCAATAGATGTATAAAAGCCTTTGACAAAATCCAAAAACTAACCAAACAAACAAAACACCTCTGAAGAAAATAGGTACAGAAGGACCTTATCCACATCTGGTAAAAGCCATTGATGGCTAGGTGTGGTGGCATAGACCTGTAATCCTAACACTCTGGAAGGATGAAGCAGAAGGATTTCTATGAGTTTGACGACAGCCTAGGATACACTGTGAGTTCAAGTCTAGCCTGGGCTACAAAGCAAGACCTTGTCTCAAAAAGCAAAAGCAAAGGCAAAAACAAAACAGAACAAAAAGTCATTCATGAAAAGCCTATTGCCATCATGTTTAAAGGGAAAAAGATGCAAGCTTTTCCTCTAAAATCAGGAACAAGACATGGACATCCACTATTACCATTCCTGTTCAATAGAGAATTTGAAACATTAGCCAGAGTAATAAGACAAGAAAAATAAACAAAAGGAATATGTATAGGAAAGGAGGAAGTCAAATTATCATTATTTGCAGGTGACATTTTCCTATATGCAGAAGACCAAAAAAATTCCAACAAAAGAATCGTAAAATTAATTTAAATCTCAGCAATTTACCAGGGAACAAAATGAACACATGAAAATCAATAGTGTTCTTGTAAATCAATCATAAATGCACTGAGAAAGAAATTAGGTAAACAATATTATTCATAATAGCATCAAAATTAATTACATAGTTAGGAAGAAATTAACCTAACCAAGGAAGTAAAAGATTCTACTATGAAATCTATAGTGCTCTGAAAATGGAGATTGAAGAGGACATCAGAAAATGAAATGATATCCCCTGCTCCTGGATAGGTGGAACCAGTATTGTCAAATGGCCGCACACCCAAAACTAACACACAGACTTAATGTAATCCCAATAAAAATATCAATAGCATTCCTCACAGAATTGGAGATGACAATCCTAAAATTCATGTGAAAGCAGAAAAGACCCAAAAATAGCAAAAGCATTTCTGAGCAGCAAGAACAAAGCAGAAAGTGTCACATTTACGGGATTCACATTATTACAAAGCTATAGTGATAAAAACAGTATGGTACTGGCATAAAAACACACATGTGGATCAATGGAGCAGAATACAGAATTCAGACACAACACCAGGTATATTTCTACTATGTGATCTTTGACGAAAGGGTCAAAACATGGTGTTAGGTAAATTGGCTAGCCACATGCAGAAGATTGAATCTAGACCCATATATCCCAACATATTCTAAATTATAATCAAAATGAATCAAAGACCTAAATGTTAGAACAGAAACAGTTAACCCGCTGGAAGATAAAATAAATAAAACTTCTGAAGACGTAATTGTAGGCAAGGGGTTTCTGAAAAGAAATGCAATTGTAAAAGAAGTAACATCAATTATTAACAAATGGGATTATAACAAATTTAAAAGCTACTGCACAGCAATGAAAATCAACAACAGAGTGAAGAGATGAGTGGGAAAAACAATTTTTGCCAGTGATTCCCTGCACAGAAGACTAATACCTAGAATATATTAAGAACTAAACATAAAAAATAAAAAATTAGACCCCTAAAATAAATGGGCAAATGAAACAGACAGACACTTTACAAAAGTAGAAATGGACAATAAATAAAGGAATATTCAACATCTCCAGTTATTAGAGAAATGCATTTAAAAACACTGAGATTCCATTTTACTCTAGAAAGGATAGCTATCATCAATAAATCAAATAACAAATGCTGCTGAGGCTGTAGGAAAAATGGAACCCTTCTACACTGTTGGTGGGAATGTAAACTACTACAACCACTG
>RJWM01021930.1:0-34483 GCA_004363535.1 Dasyprocta punctata
GGGGCTGGTCTGAACCCACCTGCCTCTCACATGTCTTTGTTCAGCAGTACCATCCTGGAGGCTCCTAGACCTGCTAAGCAGCTGCCAAAGAATCCAGTTCACTACAATCCAGTTCATGAACTAAACCCTTTCTATGATTCTGGTCAAAAACAGAAGTGGATGAGAACCAAATCAAATTTCTCCATAAAGTTAACGTTGAACCTAACCATTGGATTTGATTCGGTTCTCATCCAATTCAGTTTGCAACCAGAATCATGGAAAGAATTAAGTCTGTGAACTGAGGTACTACTGTACCTAGAAACTCCCCATCTTCACTCCTAACTATGCATATTTCTTGCACTGGAATCCTTCACTTTGAAGAAAATTTGACCTTGGGCCTGAACCTGACCCTCACAGGTTCCCATCATCACACACCCAGACTCTTCCCCCAAGGCATCCACTTAGCTCTCTCCAAAGGAGTGCTGCTGACTTCTTCTCCTCCCATCCTGAGGGCAGCCCAGAGATGCCGCTGCAAGGAGATGCTCCAGTCCCAGGTTCTAAGCCAACCTGCCTGCCACACTGTGTATCATCACTCTACTAATGGCCTGTATGCCCCTCTTCGCCACACGGTTCTTTCACTATTTTAGGTAATTGACCCATGTGTTCATTATTTCCTTAATGGTTCAGGAATTTTTTTTCATCCAAGAACATTGCATGAGAAAACACAGACGTGAGCAGATGGAGGCTAATTTTTCTCCTCCAACATCAAGTCCGAAGAATGATGGTTGTATTTTTCCTGTATTCAACAATTACGTGGGGACCTGGGACCTCATCAGTTTCTCTTCCATTGTCCTTATCATCTTAGTTTTGCTTTCTCAACTTAAAACAACGGGATGCATACACAGTTCAAATCATCACATCATATTCATGAGAGAAACTATTACAAAAATCAGTGTGTTCCTTTCCTCCACAAGAGTATAAGTTCCCTGAGAAGAAATCTAACAGGGAAAACTGTTCCTTCCCTGGGCTTGCACTAGGTCCTGGTCACCTGGGACCTGGGAAAAGTATCTGGCTTATAACAAATAGAAATAACAATGCACGGATACAAATCATTGAGACAGTCTGCTGAGACCGCAGAATGGATCGAAACGACCCCACCCAGAAGATGAAACCCTGAGAGCAGGGCTGTGTCTTGGTCATGCTCAATTTCCACTAAGGAATGTAGAGCAGACCTCCAAGATCTGAGTAAATATTGGCGGTGGGTGGTCTCCTTTCTGTGTCTTTGGTACTGTAGCCAACAATCTCCCACACGTGCCCTTACGTCTACATCTGACACCAGTCCCTGAGTCCCGTGTCAGTCCCTGACCAAGAGATAATCAGTCCCTGAGTCCTGCGCCACCCAGCACAAAGCTCTGGGACAACTTCCAAGACCACACTCCATGCCTCAGGTGGGCCCTGAGCTATTCTCCTCCGCCACAGATAGATGTGTTCAAACTTTCCTGAGTAATCTTAGCCCCTCCTGCGTGGTTGCAAAACAGGCAGAGGACACAGAAAGAAGGAGGATTCCTCACCCTGGGGGAAAGCAGGCTAAGAATAAAAAATGCCATATCTGAGCAGCAGATTCTTAAAGTATAACTGGACCAAACACCCTGGCCTCCAACAACCGGTTTTCACTGACCACCAGGAGGCAGCAGAGAGTCACGGGTGAAGCTGTTTGCGCTTGGGTGGGCCTGGGTTTCAGAGAAATTCTAAACTGACTATGCCCTGAGATCAGAAAAAGGTGTCAGTTTTATACAACACTGTCCTTGACACATACAAATTCTTCAATCTCTTCATGTCTCTCAGATCAGCCTCGGGTATAATTTGCTTATTTGTCTGGTGTACCTGCCCACCACCACCTTCTTCCACCCCAGCTTGCTCTCATCAGCTGAATCCTGCACTCCAGACCTCACCCCCAGGGTGGGTGATTTTACAGGAAGGAAAGTGGGTAACTTGGAACTGAGACCCTCAGGAGAAGTGTTTTTCATCTGCATTGTCATCCACTTTGATGTATACATTCCTTGGTTTGTGTGGCTCTCCAATCTGGCCTGTGTAGAATTCATTTCTGTGGCAGAGGTCCAAGTTCATCATTTCCCCTTAGACCACCAAGTGTGCTAAAGTTCTGCAGCTGCCACACAGCACTGAGTGCAAGGTACTGGGCCCGCCCAGAGCAGCAAGATATGCGGGGCACAGAACCTACAGTCTTTCTGAGGGACTCACACAATGGACAGAGAGGCACAGCAACTCGCTGGATCCCTAAAACTTTCATGGACACTTAGCCAGGGAGGAATATTATCCCACTATGAAGCAGAAGGCTGTGTCTGAGACAGGATCCCACACTTGGCTAAGTCTCTTACTGTCATCTGCAGAGTAGATTCTGATAAGGCAGACAGACTTATGTCTGAGCTCTTTGTGGCCAGCCCAGTTCAGGAATGAGGCCAGAAACAGTCTGCGGTGAAGCTCCAAACTATACGACCAGCAGCTGGATGGGCACCCCCTGGACTGAGGCTGGTTCCTCAAGGGGGCTCCCCTCCTTCCTCTGTGTCCCTGGGGCTTAGACCTGCCTGCTCCGGATACCGCAGAGCTCCCCCAGCAGCTGCCCTGAGCTTGAGCTGATTTGCATAACAAGCTCTGCGGCGAGCGGATTATAAAGGCCTGAGGGGAAGCCAGAGGATCCTGAGCCTCAGAAAGAAGAGCTTCGGCCTGGACACCCTCCACCGTGGCCTGGAACTCCCTCCTCTCCAGCTTCCTTGCTTACTGCACAAGCCCTGCTCTGGGGCTCCCCACCACCTGCACAGTCCAGGGCTCTGACTCTGAGCTCAGCAGGGCTCTGCCTGTGTGGGCAGAAGGCTCAGGAACCTGACACAAGATGGTGGCGCTCAGACTGGAATTCCCTCCCTACGCTCACTGGTTTGTGTGAGCCAGCGGGGCTGCAGCTGCCCAGAGATAGGGGTGGCTCTGCAGTTGGATTTAAAGTCTCTGTCTTCTACTGAGGCCCCTGAGCAGCTGCAACTGAGACTGATGTGAGGGTACCTTGCTGGCCCAGGATCACAGATCTCCTCCACAGTAGGGAAGAGATCTTTCATCCTCCTCAGTCCCACCTCTCATGTCTCTCCCTGCAGACTCTGTGTCCTTCTGTGCACTGATGCAGCCATCCTCAGTGTCAGTGACTCTGGGACAGGCAGCCAGGATGACCTGTGAGGGAAACAACATTGGAGGTAAAGCTGGGCACTGGTACCAGCAGAAGCCAGGCCGGGCCCCCATGCTTGTTATATATGTTGATGACAACCGGCCCTCCAGGATTCCTGACCGATTCTCCGGTGCCAGCTCAGGTAACACGGCCACACTGAGCATTGCTGGCACCCGGACTGACTACGAAGCTATTACTGTCACTTGTGGGATAGTAGTAATAAACCCCCTAATGACGCAGGCAAATGGGGAAGTGAGACAAAAGCTCAACGCCAGCCTGGCTCCCACAACCCCTCCTTGCCCTGGTCACAGCAACGGAAGAAAACCTACCACAGGAAAGGGAGGTTTCTAGTCCCACCCCTGCTGTCACAACCCTGAGAGGAGAGAGGCGTTTCCTGGACCTCTTTAGACTCATTTGCCTTCATTGTAACCTCAGCAGCACGCATTTATTGACTAGAACTGACAGCTTCTAACACCACAGAAAACCAGTTCATCTTACAACACTAAATCTGCGTGTTAAGGAGAATTTTACTGTGACAGGGTCTTAGATGAGGCAGCAGGAATATCAGTGATGGTTCCAGGCTTGGAAGATTGGACGGGAGTGGTGTAAGCCTGCCGGTTAAGAAAGGAACCGTTTGGAATGGGAGCACATTTGTAAGGGAAGGCAGGGCGTGTGGACAGATGGGACCAGAGGTCTTGCTTAGGATCTTGACTAGGAAACTATTATTGAATAAGCTACTAGTTTAGTCATGTGAGAATTTTGTGCTCAAAGGACCCAACTGTTTGCCTAGACAGTAGATTTTAGGAATGTTCTGAAACAAAGAGGGACTTAGCTACTAGTTATGCTGTCATAGTACTGGCATGAGAACCCTGGGAAAAATAGTGAATCTATTTCTTCCACCCTCTGCACTAAGAACCTATTAGAGGATGACAGTGACTGTTGAAGAAGGAGTGTGTGAAATTTCAAGAGGGAAACAGACACAAACATCTCCACGTGCAGGATAGAGAGGTGCTAGGTCAACAGGTGCAGTCTCACAGGCTCCCTGCCTCGTGGGATGGAAATGACTGTGTGTCATGCAAAACGTTAAACCTAGACCCTTGTCTCTTACCATGCACTAACTTAAAATTGGAATGAATCAAAGATATAAATATAAAAAACAGAAACATTAAATCGGCTGAAAGAGAGGTAAAACTCTTGATGACATAGGTGTCGACAAAGACTTTATGAATAAAACCTTGCCTGCACAAGAAATGTTACAAAGAATCAACAAATAGGGTCACATAAATTAAAAAGCCTCTTCAAAGGAAATAATCAAGAGTGAAGCAACAACCTACAGAATGGGGAAAAAAAATTTGTCAGCTATTCCTCAGCCAGATGACTAATATCTAGAATATATGAAGAATGCAAAGATTATTAGGCTCCCAAATTTAAAAACCCAATCCAAAACTGGGCCTCTGAAATAAATAGACATTTCTCAGATAAAGAAGTGCAAACAGTAAACAAATAAATTAAAAAGGCTCAACACCACTGATCATTAAAAAAATGAAAATTAAAACCACACTGAGATTCCATCTCACTCTAGAAAGAATGGTTACTCCCAGGAAATCAACCAGTAACAAATGCTGGTGAGGCTGCAGGGAAAAGGGAACTCTTCTCCATTGTTGGTGGGAGTGTGTGTTGGTACAACCACAGTGGAAATCAGTATGGAGGTTCCTCAAAAAACTAAAACTAGAGGTTCCATTTGACCCAACTATTCCCCTTCTACATATCTTCCCAAAAGAATTAAAGTCATCATACCACAATGCTATCCATGTTTATAGCAGCAAATTTTACATAGCTAAATCTTGGAAATAGCTCATATGCCCATTAACAAAGGGATAGATAAAGAAAATGTGATATTTATTCACAATGGAATACTACTCTGCCATAAAGAAGGATAAAATTGAGACATTTTTAGATATGTGGATGTACTTGAGACCATAATCTTAAGTGAAATAAGTCAAACACACAAGTTTAAATATCACACTGTTTTGCTTGTGTGAGAAACTAAAAGTATAAATAAGGTGCAGAATAGAGGATAGATATTAAGAAGTAAGAAGAAATTGTTCAAATGGAAAGGGGAACAAGAGATATGGGAGAGTGAATGAAAGGAAAAGGAATGTAAAGGAAAAAGAAGAATTGAAGGAAAAAGAGAGAAGGGTAGGAGGTGGGGGGGGAGGAAAAACAACAAAAAGAATTAAACTGTATTAAATCTATATACAAATCTCCCATGGTGAATGTCATCATTATGTGCTGCAAACATGTACTAATAAACAAAACTTAAACTATAAAAAATAGCATTAATAGACTGAAAGCATTTAGCTATGTTACTTAAACATTATCCAAAAAGAAGATGCACATTGAGAAAATAGTCATAAAAAAAAAAACAGAAAGAAAGAAAGAAAAGAGATGACCATGTGAGCCTCCCGAGTGGGTGCAGGTGGGGCAGGGATGGAGGAGACTCTCCAGATCTGTGGCTTCCTAAGCTGAGCTGAGGTCTGACAAGGATGGGAGCCTGGCCGCCCTGCTCAGCTCCTTTTCAGCAGCATCCCTGGCTTTCTCTTCCCTCTGCAGGGGTCCCCTTCTCTTGCCTCACCTCACTGCCTTTGTCTGTCCCCACCCACATTCTCCCTTCCCTCTATTCCTGCCCCCAACACCTTCTCTCTGCACCCCCAGACTCCTTTTTCTGCTCCAAGCCTGGTCCTACAGAGGAGGCCAGATCCAGAGACACTGCCAGAAGTTTCTGCCCCCACCCAGGTATAAGCAGCCACTGGGGCACAACAGTAAATACTCACTGAAGGCTTCAGACTCATCTACTGCCGTGTCCTTTTCTACCCATGTTCTGTTGACAAGGTCCAAGTATAGAAGGGGGTAGACCCGTGTTCAGTTGACAAGGTCCAAACACGGAGGACGTCTTCTGAGAAAAGGCTGCAGCATAAAAATTGGCTTTGTGGGAATGGGTTAATGCTTCTTGGAAACTGTTGTGTTAACTTGTGCTCTGACACAGTTCAAAGAATTTCTTCCTTTCTTTCTTTCCCATGCACAAAATTAGTAAACAAAGTACAAAAGCTCCCTAAAAAACAAAGAGATAGTTTATAAAATGTTTTTCTACAATTAGTGGTGTAATTGTCTGACATTGAGTCAGACCAATGAGATCAAGGTCAGATCCAAAGTCTGGGAGGCTTTAATGATAATAATAATGACCAGCTGTCTGGGGCTGTCTGGGAACGTCCATACAGAGAGGTCGATATGTTACTAGGTTTTAAGAGAGACAGGGTAGATAGCACATCCTTGCAGCTGCAAAAGCATCACAGGGGGATAGGGGGGCTAAATCAGGATTAAATATAGTCTTGCGTTTTGCAGACTTTTAGCTAGGCTACCACAATAGAGCATTTATTAATAGCAAAAACACGCTTCAAGGTCTTTAACTAAATTTAAACTTTCTGCCTATGCTGACAAATCATGTAACTATAGAAACCACACAACTATAAAAACACCTGTTGATTTCATTCTTTTTATCTAAACTTTCAACCTTGGTCAAAAAGAAAGTATGTATTATTCTGTTAGAGCTTACAATAAACAAAGCAGATTCAAGCTGTTTGTGTGTCTGTTCTCCATGCACCGGCGCTCAGCCCACCTTCGGGGACTCTATGGACCTAGCCCGGCTGGACCGTGGCAATCTACAGTCAGGCAGGTGCCAGGGGACTGGCCTGAGCACCATGGGAACCCTCTCACTGGCCCTGGACACAGGCTGCAGGACCTCCTAAGAGGCCCCAGGACCACCCAACCTCAGAATGGATCCCTGAGGTCATCTTGGGTACTTTCTGCTGGCCGCACTACTCCACCTGCCCAGATCTTCTGTGCCAGTAAAGGTCCCTCCCAAGTACTCATGGGAACTTAATGGTTAATTGTGCAAATTAAAACTTGAGCACCAGTTTTAACACTGAGAAATGAGTTTCATTCATTCATTTATGCTGATAAAAATGCAAATTTCAGTATTGCATGGTGGCACACACCTGTCATCTCAGCATTTGGGAGGTGTGGGTGGGAGGATTACCATGAGTTCAAGGCCAGCCAGGACTATATGGTGAGTTTAAGGCCAGCCTGAGCTACATAGTGAGACCTTGTCTCAAAAACAAACAAAAAAAATTTTTTTAATTTTATAAACTGACTCATGAATTGGAGTTGAAGGCATATTTAAAAAGTACTCATGAAATGTATGGCTAATTTATTTATTAATCTTCATGCAAGCAGTGGATTCTCCCACTTTTGCATGGCCACAATAAGATTTTACTGTCTGTAGGTTTGGTGAGGACCAAAAGTAGGGCCTGGTACCTACCCTGGACACCACAGACAACACCTACTTCAGTACAGCTCACTGATCGCAGAGCCTCGTGCTTGCAGGTAAGATGGCCAGAGACAACAAGCCCTGCCAAGCTGTAGACTCAGAGGCGGAACTCTGGAGCTTTCCCACTGTGGTCTGGGCCCCTCTCTGCTTCCTTTCTTCACTGTCTGCACAGGGAACCTGCCCAGATCCTTAAACCAGGCTTAGTGCCCATGGAAGCCTGAGCCTGGCCCTGACTCTGAGCTCAACACAGAAGGTGCTGTGGTCAAGGGACCTCTGAGTGTGAACCCCTCCCCACAGCCTCCCGGACCTGCAGGTTGTGGCTCTCCTAAGTCGAAGCTACCCTGGCAGATGTGGCCATAAAACACATGTCATCCACACACTCAGGAGACAGCGGAGCAGATGCAGGAAAACCAGCCACAGCCAGGCCACCCTTGTACAGTACAGCAGCCTCCTCATTTCCCACAAGTTCTTCACCATAACTAAACACAACCCCAGGGCACCACTGCCTAGAGACTGATCTGGCCTCCTGGTGATGGCCACATCATCATGGGGACACATGGGACATAAGCCCAACTGTCTGGCCTGGCACTCAAAACCCCTCTTCTTCACCCCAGTCATACTCTGCCCCATAGAACTGAGGATGAGAATTTAAGACAAGTAGGTCACTTCCCGGACTTGGCAGCACTGTCTCAGTTCCTGGCAACTGAAGCCTCTCTGGGCTTCACCTTTACCTGCTGTGAGGCATAGACACCTATGTGCATCTATCTTAGGAAACAGTGTTTTCAGAATTAAACCTTTCAAACTCATGAAAAGGACCTTTTAAGTAAAAACACATCCAATGCAGTGTCAATGAGAGGAGGCCTAGGACCTAGAAGCATCTATTCTTCCCCTGCAGTAAGCCGAGGAAACAATCACATCAAGGAGCGTGCTTTCTCTGTGGTTGGAACACGCACTCCAGGTCTGGACAAGCAAGTGTTACAGGGTTTTATACAAAGAGCACAGGAGGCTGAAGTAGTAATTGTCCTCTGTGAGCTATGAGGTACCTGATTAAATAGTAATGGCAATGACAAAAATGACAGGGGTGATAAGGTGAGGGCACTGTGGGTCACTCAGTGACAGAGCATCCTGGCTCCCTCTGACCCAGCAACTGCTTCCATTGCAGGCGGCCCAGCACCAGTCCTGGCTTCAAACACCCAGGAGGCCATCTCCACAGAGTGTCACAGACATTTCTGTGAAGTTTTCCATTCTGCAGAACAGCTGTAGACAGAACTCTCCTTTCTCTGAAGAGAACAAAGTACCAGGGAAGAACAATTAATTCTGAGACAAAGTTGCAAAAATTGCACCTCCCCCACCTCTCTGCACATTGCAATCACCACTTTTTGGTACTGACTAAGGTGAGGGGCAAAGCCCACACAGAGCAAGGCTGGACTCCCTGCCCACCACCAGGTGACAGGGGCTTTGGAATTACCTGGAGGACAGATGCTCCTGCCCTGCAACCAGGAAGCCAGGAGAAGTGCTGGAGCTGCCCAACTGGGGTCCTGAAGGGAAGCCAGACCTGGGGGTGAACAGTTTTCCAAGGGTCAGCCCTTGGATTGTAAGTCAGCAGACAGGAAACCCCATCCTGTGCTCTGTAGTGACCTTGCCCTAGGAATTAAGTCTCACACAGTGTCACCCCAGACACTGAAAGGAGGCTGGGCCCAGTAACGGCCTTACCTGGGAAATGCACTGGAGGAGTCTGGTGCCAAGTGTCATCCAAGGTGGCTCCTGCAGAGCTACCAGTCTCCAGGAAGATAATTCCAAGCCTGTGTCCTTCATCCAGGATGACTGCCTGGGCCTCATGCCCACTCGTAGGTTACTCTCCAACAGAGGTCCTGAGGTTCTCCATCTGACCTGGGCACTTGCACTCCTCCCTGGCTTCTTGTTCCAGCTCCAGGTAGATGCGCCCTCAGGATGAAGCTCCTCCACTCAGGTGCAGTCTCAGCTTGGGGAGAGGGCACTCAGGGCCGTATATCTGGACAAGGCATTCATAGCCTTTTTGAGAAGATTACAGAGTGAAGTCAACCCTCGCCTGCATCAGATCACAGCTCTGACCAAGGGGCTGTCCTTGATTCAAACATTGACTCTCGCTGGATAGACCGCTGACCACACACCCTTCAAAACTCAGGCCAGGGCAATTGTGACCCCAGGAATCATCAGACAGAACATAATGCCCAAAGTGTGTTTCTCAGGAATGTCTGGTCTCTTGTACTCTTAACAAGATTATGTGAAAAACTGACCTAAATTTTAAAAAGAAAAAAATTCTCAATGCCAATTTCTGATCTACTGCCAGAAGGAGGATGTCATAGAAGGGAACAAACATTACGTGTGAAATGAGACTAGAAGTCTTGATAAATTTTTTTAAGAAGCAAATGTCATATATAAAATTCTTCAATAAATATCCTGACGCACTACCAATGAAAGGAGAGGATGGGATAAAAGTATAGCTGGGGGATCCAGAAAGAAGAAAGAGGAAGACAGTCAAGGGCCATGGTGCATCTTCGGCTACGTTAGAAGTAATCACTGGTCTCCCAGCCCATAGCTGTGATCCTAGAAGATCAATAGCTTTGCTGATCACAGTCCAGGATGTTTGAGGTATTGGTCGTGGTATCAAGCCCTGGAACATGACTATGGCCAGAAGCCTTGGAGGCCAAAGCTGGTTTTCTAAGCCAAGAAGTAACTGGAGAAAGCTGGCCTCTACCCTTTCCCATGGGTTCTCCCATTGAACCCTAATTACTGATAACAATATTCCAAATACTTCCCCATGAAGAATCCCAGGGGCAGAGTAAATTTTCATAATCATAAAACACTCACTTCCCTCAAAGGTCCTGAGAGGGAAGAGAGGTCTAGGGGAGCCCAGCTGTTCTGTGGGAATCAGAAGACAGAGCTCTGGGACATCTTCCCCATGGCCTGGACCCACTTACTCCCCACCCCCCTTCATTCTCTGCACAGGTGACCTATCCAGGCTCTCTCATTAAGTTTAGTCCCTGTAGGACACTGAGCTACCCCTGCCCCAAACCCTGAGATGGTACCAGGCATAGGCTTTGGATGGATCCATGGGATGGATACATCATCCCGAGGTCCACCCTCCCCTCCTATCCTGCAGGGTGCACACCCTGTGTACTGACACAGCTGCCCTGAGATATCCACAATCACCTGATCTGGAGAAAACCTCTCAGAATATTACATTTACAGGGACAAGCAGAAGTCAAGCCAAGCCTTTCTTGATGATATAAAGGACAGTAACCGGTCTTCAGAGATCCCTGGCCAATTCTCTAACTCCATCTCCGGGAACATAGCCCTGAATTTCAACAGGACACAGGCAGAAGAACAGGCTATTACCATAAAATGTGGGAGAGCAGTGGCAAAGCTCACAGACACAGGCAGATGGGGAAGTGAGATACAAACTGCTTTTTCGTCCTTGTCATATGCTTCATCTCTTTCCAGGACATAGGAGTGGCTCTGTGCATCAATACCTCCTAGTAATCCACTGACACAATTTTTGCCTCCTGTCTCCTTACAATGTATTGGTCTTGTTTTGAGTTCAATATATTGGTCATGGTCTCAGTTCCAAGGGCAGGATGCTTCCTCAGAAGATGCACCAATGACTACGCTGAAATTACTCTATTGTCTTTCATGTAGACATGACAGGAAACCATCTGGCAAAGTAGAGCGTATTGACTGGTGATTAATCTTGACTATCAAGGAGAATGGGGTGGTCTAAGGTCTTCCATCCATATAGTCTGTGTAGTAAACACTGGACTCTGTAGTAGCAGTGTGAAAGCACTATGGACAATTTAAAAGTAGATAAAGCTGTGTGCAATATAAATTCATAAACACAGTGACAAGCAGTAGAGAGCTGGCCCTGACTTTTATATTGCACATTTTTGCTGGGGGCATTCTTTGGGCCCTCTACTAACAGTGGATTTTATGTTAGAAAACTGACCAGAACCTAGAGATTGGAGTCACAGTTTGTATTGGGAAAGCAGTCCTCAAATATCCCTTCTATTTCTGAGGATTTAAGTTCCCCCAGAACCCGTGCTGGCTCCCTATCTACTAGATACAAAGGTACTGAGCCCTCCCCATTGCTTTCTTCAGATTCAAACTCAAGACACTTAGTTGGAATTTTCTTAATAAATGTATCCATCTTGCTTCTGATCCTTATGCTCAATCACATGGCCTGTTAACTTGGAAGACTCAGTTATCACTACTACTATCAAGAAGTCATTTCTGTAAGAGCCTCCTGCTGTCTGCACTGAACCACAGAGCCCCTGCGGGATTTCAGGGATGTTCTCATCTGCAGATGCTTTAATCACTAACTGAGAAGAATGTCTTACAGGCCCTCCCAAGGACACAGTCATGTATGAAGACAGTCTGGATAGAAATGTCACCCAGACAATGGGACCAACAGGTGAAGGAGTATGTGTTAGGCTGAGGGTGGGCGAAAGTTCACTCTTCATCTCTCTGTATGCCTGGGTCTGTGCTCTGTTGTTGATTCCACAAAGATCCTCCAGCAGCTAGCCTCAGCATAATTGATTTCCATAATGGGAAGCTCTCTCAAGAAAAAGGAATAACAGGACTGAAAGGAAGGCAACCTAGATCAAGACTCAGGAAACAGCATCATGGGTCCCCACACCATGGCCTAGACACCTCCTGCTCCTCAGCCTCCTCACTGACTGAATAGGTGCTGCCTAGGATCCCCAACCACCTGCCCAATATACCCCTGACTCTGAGATCATAAAGGCCCTGCCTTTGGCAGGCAAGAACCTGTAGAATATTTTTATAGAGATCCCTCTCTGGCCTTGTCATGGTCCAGAGAAGTCCAGATTTGCAAAGTTATTGGAATTCTAATAAGTAATTCCAATCTATTACTTCCAGTGCAACCCACAGTGAGAATAAAAAGACAAACATATATCTGTAGTTGTGTGAAGCCAATGGGGTCCTAAGTCCAGGCAGAAAAATGGCCTACCGGAACAAAGGCCAAACCCAGATTTTATTAATTCATGAAAAGGGGAGTGACTTGGGGATGAATGACTGTGCAAATGGCAGGAAGTATGGGAGTACTATGAGCTGTGCTAGATAGCATCACTGCAATGTGCAGAGAAAAGTATGTAGAGAGAGTAACCTGCATAACACAGTTTGAGGAAGTATCTTGTATTTTAGGGTCTGTGCTTCAAATTTGATATCTGGCCTTTATGCCCTGTATTCTTTCTCGAGCCTTAGTCTCAGCCAGGGAGGTGTCAATCATCAGTAGGCCTAGCTCATGCATTTTAGTTGGAAACCACAGGTGGTGCATCACTGACCTGTCCCATTGCTTCAAAGGCTACCCATCAGCACCTTGGCTAGACCGATTTGCATTGCTTAAAGCCAATTGAAGGGATAAGTATTAACCAGGCCAACTCTGTACATATCAATACATGGCATTAGGGCCAGGTTTAGCCAAAATGGAGACAAATGGTCTTATTTCAACGAGAGCCATCCTGGAGATCCTCCACAGGGTGTGGGGCTGTGGGGCTGAAATCTGCATACCACTCTGAGGTTTGAATTAGCCTGAGGGGCTGCATGGCAAGAAAACTGGAGCATCCTTTTTTTTAATATTTTTTTAATTTTAAAGAGAATAAAACCAAGCAAAATAAAACAGAATAAAGCCAAACAAAATAAAACAGTGTAAGTGATACAGGATTTCAAAACAAGATAATAGGAAATCAACAAAGGCTACCATAATGTCTCTTGTTGTCTTTGAAATAGCTGCCAATGCCATCAGACATAGTAAAATCAAACAAAACAGAAAAGAATAGAACCAATAAAAACAACAATACACACAATACAGGACTTCAATAATGATAATAGTAAATCCAAAATGGTTACCATAATATATCTTATCTTTGAAATACCTACCCATGCCATAAGATATAATAAAATCAAAAAAAGACAAAAAAGAATAAAACAAAACAAAACAATGAAAATGATACAGGACTTTAAAATAAGATAGTAGGGAATTAACAATGGCTACCACCTTCAGAAGGAGATCCTCCATAGATGTCATACTGCATATTGTTATCCTCTAAACAGATGATCAGACTACGACTTAGGCCTGCAAAGTCAATGAAACACTAAATACTTCAAGCATTAAATTGTATTTTATTTCAATAGTTATCATCCCAGCCTGTGTTTCTCTGGATCAGCTGGTTGCTTATGGGGGAAGCGGGGAGACCTTGGCTCTTCTTACCTCCCAGCCTGTGTGCTGGAAGGGGCTGATGTTTGGTTCTCCTCCCCACAGCCCACACATGGCGCCAACTCACAGGAAGTGGCTGGTATCTGGTTCTCCACTCTATGGCCTGTACATGGTGCTGTCTCACAGGAAGTGGCTGGCTTCTTGTTCTCCTCCTTGCAGCCCATGCATGGCACTGACTCACAGGAAGGGGCTGGCTTCTTGTTCTCCTCTCCGTGGCCTACACATGACACTGATTCACAGGAAGGGACTGGCTTCTTGTTCTCCTCTCTGCAGCCTGCAAAGGGTGCCAACTCAGAGGAAGGGGGTGGCTTCTTGTTCTCCTCCCCATGGCCCACAAACGGCCTGGAGCAGCTTTCCTCATATGTTCAAAAGCTATAGTTCATGCAGGCCACAAGTAGGCTGATATTAATGGGAGGGTTGTCCTGTAGGTTCAGGAAATCTTTGCAGCTCATCCAGTTCAGGCAAGCAGTGGATCACCTACAAGGTTCTTTAGTCTTTTTCCAACTCTTCTTTTCTCTTCTAGCAGCCTTGTGGGTTCCTACCAACTGACTCAGCCAACCTCAGTGTCAGTGACCCCTGAATAGACACACCCATAATCACACATTCCAGAGAATTATTGGGGTATAGTACAGGCCAGGTCCCTCTGTTGGTCATGTACAGAGATAGCAACCAACCCTCAGGCATCTGTGGCTGATTCTCTGCCTCCGACTCAGAGAATATGTAACTTTAACCATCAATGTGATACTGGCCATAGGCAAAGTTGACGATTATTGTCCCACCTATGATACAAATGGCAGTTGCATTCAGTGATTCATAGTGATACAAACAGATGGGGCACATGGGACAGGAACCTTCCCACCAAGGCCTGGCCCTCATTCTCACCCACTTTCTTACAAATGACCTTAACTTTGTTCTCCACTCACTCAGTCACCACAGCCTAAGCTTTAGGAGAGGCATGCAAATGTCCATTAGGTATATGGATCTTTCACAAAGTTGCATTTTAAATCCAAAACCTTGTCACCTCAATCCAGAGTCCCATTTACAAGTTCCTAGAATGGAAAATGTCTCCAGAAAGCCAAGTTCTTACATGAAGCATTTACTGCCTCTTTCTGCCCTACCAACACACACTGTGGCAGGAAAAGGATCTATTCTCGGACCTTTTGTCCTTGAGAATTTACCCTTGAGTGAAGACAGTGGATTCTGAGCCCAGTAGGATAACGTCTGCAGGATAAGATGTGCTACCTGTGGGTTTTGGAAAATAGAATTGTTGGGGGCCAAGCTACCTGACTGGGGTCTCATGGTCTTGAGGTCAATATGACTTTGCTTAGGAACAGAAAATTATGTGGAAGGCTGCCATGCTTCCTAGATGTGCAGAGAAAGTTTGTAACTGCAGCACTCCTAAGGCAAGATAACATCTGCTGAGGACAATGTAAAGAATGCAGGCAACCAAGTATAGGGAAGAAACCTGTTCTCCATTAACTTTTCCTTGTCTACCACAGTCACTGTTCTAGGAAATATACACCATCCCTTTCTCTTGTTCTTTTTGCATGCTAATAAAATTTTGTTAACTGCAGAGATTGATGTGCATATTCACTAGAAGTAGGTTCCTCCCCACCCCTGCAACTTGAATTTTTTTTCATCTTTCTTTATTCTTCACAGTTTTCACACAGGTATCTGGGGAATCTGATCAGCTGCTGGCACAGGAACATGAAAAAGAAGAGCAAACATGGCACTCAAGTGTGAACTAGGCTAGAAATGGACTTTTTTAAAAGGTAAACTTTATTGAAACTCTTCATTACAAAACTCTGTGTGTCCACATTGAAATTCTCCTTTGTGGGCTTGAGATGAGCATAGGGTTCTGACCTATCACACCTGTAGGTACCACGACAGAATTTACTGGCTCCTTGGAGTACACAGTATCATTATTACACTGTGTCACACCTGCTGCTCAACCTTTCTGCTCTAGGACTCAACACTGAACCTTTCCTTGATCCTGACTCTTGTGTTGGAGCAACATTTCCAAGTACATATATGCTGCTTCCACACACTGGCTTGAACATAAGGGCTTCCTGATGCTTCATGATGGTAAATATAAGCTATAATAATGCATACCTTAGTTTGTGAAAGATGTCTCAGAATGCTGAAAACAATTACACCTCAACAAACTCTGTGAATATGGAAGGGTCAATCTTCTTCTTATGGTTTATTATCACTGAGTGCAGATATCTCACAAAATCTTCCCATACACTTTCCATTTCAAGGAAAGAAGAATTGTGTGATCCAGTCACCATTATGTAGTAGCACCTTAGGATGTTTTGCTGTAACAGTTGTCCCAAGTCCCCATAGATTGTGTTATGACAAAGGAAAGAGAGTTAGACTGTGTATTGGGTGATACTATGTACCCCCAAGTCCTCATACACTTTTGATGGGGCTGAGTCTGGCATTTGTGATCAGTTTGTTGTCTAGCGCTGAAATTGATGATGTAAGTGCTGCACCCACCCAGGGGTGGAGCTGAGATACAGTGTAAAGGAGGCAGGTCTTCTTCTTGCTAGCCTCTGCCTTTTCTCGTACTCTCTCTCACCAGCACACCTTGCAGTTGCAGCGGCTATGAATGGCGGCCCCGCCATGCCACACTGCCTTGTAGCCAACTGAGTATGGACTGAAACTCCCAAGAAACTGTAAGAAATAAACCTTTCCTTCCTAATTTTGGGCGTCAGGTATTTTGTCTCGGCAACAAGTGAAAAGTAACTAAGACAGACTGTAAGGGCACAATTGTATGATTAGTAAAGACAAAGTTGTAGAAAAACAAACCTATTGACATATTACAGCAAGTTAAAATCAAACAGTAGCCTCTGCCTATGATCCTGCTGCCTGTTACATAAATACTCTGCTAAACTCAGTCAGCCTTGACTGCCTGGGTCCAGCTGTCTTTCTTCTGATAACATGCTGGGCCAGTTTGACTATTCTCAGCTTGTTGTTTTACTCAGTTAAAAAAAAATCTGTATTTCTTCTAACTGGCTTCAAGGACTTTAGTTGGGGTGAAGTAACTCAATCAAGGACACTTTTTAACTCTGCTTGCTCGAGCCGGGCGTGGTGGCACATGCCTTTAATCCCAGCACTTGGGAGGCTGAAGTAGGAGGAGCGTTGGAGTTCAAGGCCAACTTGGGCTACAACGCGAGTACAAGGCCAGCCTGAGCTACATAGTGTGACCCTGCCTCAAAAAACACAAAAACTAGGGCCGGGAGTTTGGCTCAATGGTTTACGCACCTGTCTAGCAGGCATGAAGTTGTGAGTTTGATTTCTGGTGCCACAAAAAAAAAAAAAAAGGAAAAAAAACCTCTGCTTGCTCTACTTGAACCCCCTCCCCTCATCCCCAGGATATCCCTATGTTATGATAAGCAATTTCTTTTAAGCACATGTATTTAGAGTTTATTTACCTGACAATATATGACTTAATTCAATCCATGTAACCAATCAGATAATGCCCTGTACTTCTGGTTTATAGACTATATTTAAACTGGACTCAAAGCTGGATCTTTGCTGTAATTTGGACACTGTCAATTGTCCCCCAGCCTGCCAGGGTTACAATCAATAAATATTGCCTTCTAGATTCCTTGGTGCAGAGTCTTCCATTCAGTTTGCTATTGGTTTTTCTGCAATAAAACTTAAGAGATAAACTGTGGGTGCGCACCGTTGTTCATTCCATGTGAATGTACAGTTTGTGATCCTGTTCTCTGAGAGGAACAGAAAACAATTCAATTTCCACATCAATGGTACACACTGTGCATCTGCAAGATTCTAAATTTGCTGCAGACATTAAAAATGCTATTCCAATATGACTGGATCTCTTGAAATCTACTTTCACATTCTAGGATCCATTCTATAGCGGTAAAGCTAAGTTAATCAATAAGAGCATATAGAAGCCAGTCACGTCCCATAAGCCCTTTAGGTCCATAAGTACTGTCCACTAGTCAGGCTTCTCCTGGTCACCTTGTATCTGGAATATTGTTATTTGTCTTTCTTTATTGCCTGCCATTCCCTCCATAGCTATCTGCGAATTTGAACAGCCCCTGGCACAGGATCATGGAAAACAAGAGCAAACATGGCTCTGAAGTGTGAGCAAGGACAGAAACAAACCTTTTCAAAAGATACGTTAGTTGTGACACCAGACTATTGTATTCCCCACTTTAGGATGAAATCTGAATACTATTTACCATGATGGATGTGGTAGAGCAGAGGGAAGGCTCAGAATTTATCATGTGTTGGACAGTCACATAATTAATGTTTTAGTGTTGCAAGTCATGTAGTCAGCTGCAACTCTTCCCTACTGTCATTGTGGCATAAGTGCAGCTATTGACAGAAGTTAAATGAAAAGGCATAGGTGGCTTCCGTAATACTTTATCCACAAATCCAGGCAGCTGCCATGGTGACTAACCCTGAAGTATACAATTGTCATCTTGGTGCAGGAATCTTCCTTTTAGTTCTCTTCATTTTTCAGTGGTTAGACATTAGAGAATTCTCTCAGGTATACACTGGAGAAGAGACTGATGTCATCGTAGGGCCACTGCCCTTGTGCATGCGTGTGTGTGTGTGTGTGTGTGTGTGTGTGGTGTGGATCGAACCCAGGGCCTCACACATTCTAGGCAAGTGCTCCTTCACTGAGCTTCATTCAAAGCTTCTGCCTAAATAAAAATGATCTTGAAGTACCAGTTAGAGCCTTTTTGACAAATGTAGTGATTATTTTAAATGGTTCAAAACAAAGAGGAATGATTACATTTAGAAAGTGACCTTGTCCTGATAGCAGGACCTTGGAGGAAAACGAGTAGGACCCCTCGCGGGACCCCCGCCCGGCCCGCGCGGCACCGGCGTGCGGGCTTGGAATCAGGGACAAACACTAACACACACACACACACACCGTTAAGCAACCTGCTGTTTCGGAGGTCTGGCTGGATTAATAGCAACCAAGGAACATCAACCAACTTTTGTTTTGTAGATTTGGCCAGGCCTCTGGGCAGCAACCCAAGCATCTCTTTATAGCAGGCAATGTAGCAAGTATGGAGGATTCTCTTCTGTCTTGTCTTTTATTATTAATAAAATATTTTTAAAAATTTAAAAAAAAAAGAAAGTGACCTTGAAGGAAGGGCAATAGGCATGAGTCAATTACTAGCAAAAATTCACCCACAGTACGAAGAATCACAGGGTGGGTGAGAACCACCCTGTCACAGTAGAGGTTTACAAGATTTAATACAGGACACATAATTTATAGGATTATTTCATAATAGTCATCCAAAGAGAAATGCAAAAGTGTGGGAGAGACCTATCCATGCACTGTAGACCCAGAGAATCCAGCTGAGGGCCTAGATGCCACAGCAATGTTGTGTACAAGTCCAGCTGGAGGCCTAGAGCGCATGACAATGTCTTGTGCAGCCTGTATCAAGAATCTGCACTGGGAAGGCCCAAAGATCAGTGGTGGAGGCTAGAAAGTCTGTGCCAGTGGAATGAAAGATCTGTGCCAGCAGGCTGAGGAATCTGCACTGAAGCCAGGAAGCGATGTTCAAAGAAAGGACCAGAGCTCCTCCAAAAAGAACCACAGTCATCCTCAGTAGCAATGAGTACCTGAGCTCCTCCAATGATGAGAACATGTCAGTTCATATCAGGAAAGCCAGCATGACAAACTTCTCCAGGAGAGTCAATAGCACACCATCTTCCCGTCCAATTCTGCTTTTATGCTACTGACAACAGTTCTCAGGTGGGCCTTCCACCCCAGACCCATGCTGATTCAGTTCAGCTGGCTGTTATAACTTGACCATTAGCTAATCCACCACACATCCTGAGGAGAAGCCGCCATGGAGCAGGAAGGGTAGAAAACGAGCAGGATGGAAATAAAAATGTCTGCATTAACCAACATGTAATGAGTCAGCACAGTGAGCACACAGTACATGTAAGGAGAAGGTTTCATAGAAGAATCAAGCAAACACTTGCTTCTCATTGCAGATGGAAGAGTCATAGCATTTCAACAATATCATGCTGTCATACACACAAGTGCTTTAAGTAGTGATGACATTGTTCCACTGCAAAGACCTGCCCCAATCAGCATATTTAAACATGCCAACTATACCAAATTCTCTCCCTCTGGAACATGCTCCCTGAAAGACCTGGGGGAAGACCCTTGCCTCATCAATCACTGGCTCCACAAGAGGTTCCTCTTTCTCAAAAGGAGGAAAATCAGACTTCCTCACAGCATGTGACTTTCCTCATGGAACTCTGTATTCAGACTCTGAGAGACTCGATGAGAAGCAGTCCGGGTAGCCTATGAGATGGCCAATCTTATCTTACCCACATGTAGTTTCCCAGGGCAGTGTTTAGTGAACATAATAATAACCTAGGCAAAGGGAACATAGATCTGCAGCTACACAGGAAAAGCAAGTGACTTTGATATAGAGGAATGAAACTCCCAACCTGCTATATGTCCAGTACGAGTTTGTGTTCTCTAAAATCAAAGAATAAATTTTAGGAACAATGGAGATTAAGAGCAGAATATCTTTACTGAGAGAAAGAAAGTTTCTGTCTGTGGGACAGAAGGGGTCCCAAGCAGGTTGCCAAAGACTTGTCTTTTCTAGGGACTTTTATAGAATAAAACCACCAGATGAGATGGGCCCATGGTGAGGAAAACCTGGGGACTAGCAAGGTGGGCATAAGGCTGGACATAACTATGGTTAACCAATAAGATTTAATTGCCCAGGTAAAATTGATTAGATCAGGGACAAACAGGGAAGCGAGTCATGTAGTAAGCAGGCATGCTTAACAGCAGTGACCCTTCCTGTAGGAGGTTGACATGGTGACTCTTGACTTCCTCAGGATGATAGAGAACTATTTAGAATATCAGTCCTAGGATATGGGTGCATTTGTTTTGATCTTCTGTCTTGAGGCCTGGCCCATAGCAGGAGGTGTCTGTCTTCCCAACAGTTGCAAGGTATCTGGTCTTCTGCACTGGCTCCTTTGAGGATCTAGCCCTGTTCGACTGCCTATAATATTTCTAACTAACTCTGTTGCCTGTAACAACTTAGCAGTATTGCAATCCCAAATATTGAGCATTGTAATCCAAGTATTGTAATCCCTTTTCCAGTCTTGCCCACAATTCAAAAAGTTATATTCTAATGCCATTGAGAAGTTATTGGAATCTTGGCAAGTTAATTCTAATCTACCACTTTCAAAGCAACCCACAAGAGTAAAGACACCAAGATATACTCAAAATTAAGGGCAGCCAAGGGGTCCAAAACCCAATCCCTGTAAGGATATGCAGACAAAGGCCCTGATCCAAGGCCTCTCCTAGAATTTATAATCTTGTGAAGAAAGGAGTGGCTCGAGGATAAGTGATAATGAGGATGGCAGGAACTACATGAGTGACTTGAGCTGGCTAGCCAGGTAGGGAGAAAACCATCTTTGCAAAATGCAGGGAGAATGACATGCAGAAGGACCAATCTGCATAATTCAATTAAATTAGCAATTGAATTGTTTTTGGAGGCTATTGCTTCAGTTTCTAATATGTAAACTTTTGTGCCCTGGGGATTCATAGCCTCTTTATTTTGAGGCTCATACCCAGTTGACATTTCTGGAGCTGACTAGCTCTGCCATCCTGCTGTGCTCATATCTTTTATAGAAAACACTATGCAAGGAAACAGGAGACTGTCTGATGACTTCAGAGATTACATACCAGTACCTCGGCTAACCTTATATGCAATGCTTAGAGTCAATTGAAGAGGGAAGGAAATACCATAGTCAACTCTGTAGATATCAATATATGGAAATAAGCCTTGATATAATCAATGTTGCAGCAACTGTTCTGCATTCATGGGGAGTCGCTCAAATTGTCTCCTACACTTATATAGGAGAAACAATGCAATATTTAACTTTCTGTGTCTGATTTACTTCACTTAGTATTATGGTCCCAAGGTGCATCCATTTTCCTACAAAAGACTCAAATTTATCCTTTTTAACTGAGATATATCACATTTTCTTTACTCATTCATCTGTCAATGGACATAGAAGTTCTGAAATACACTGAACCAGGGATACCCCTAAGCCTCCAGCAACCAGTGTGGAAGAGCAACCAGGGAGCTGCAGAGAGTCACCTGCCAAAGTCATCTGGGGATGTGGTAAGCCTGGGCATCAGGGGACTCTAACATGTGGGGAAGGTTAGTGACTGTACCTGGTCCTTGAAGGAAAGGGTGTCATTTTGTTACAACATCACCCTTAACATTGATGTATAAATTCTTTCATCCCGTGTCTCTCAATCCAGATCCTGGATTTGGTGCATATTTCTCTGATACAGGTCCAGATATTTCATTCCCAACAGCCCCCTCTATTGCTGCTAAAACTCTGTCACTGTTTACAAACACTATCCTTCTATGTGGCCACACACATCCTATCTCCTTTCTCTTTCCTCTGACAGCCCCTAGCCTGCCAGACACAGTTGCTCCTCATGCATGCTCCTCTACTGTCTCCTGCACCTGGTCTCTGCTCATCTGTCTCCTGAAGCAGCTGCCCAACACTGACTTCCTGGCTGGGCAGTGGGAGGCACAGCACATTCTTCATGAGCTTTTCCTTCATTTCAGATCTTGTGTACCAGAAACATTGCTCCCTACAATGAAGATAACTATATTATAGCAATGTTCACTTGAGAGACTGTAGAGCTTGCAGTCAGCTCTCATTCTGTTATGGAGCCAACATTTCCTAGAGCACCCGAACTATACCTGGCCCTTATAAACACTGGGAAGACTGAGTCACATTGTTATAGGGGAATGAAACTCCCAACCTACTATATGTCCTGCAGGAGTTAGTGTTCTCTAAAATTGAAGAATGAATTTTAGGAACAATGGAGGTTAAGAGCAGAATATATTCATTAAGAGAAAGGAAGCTTCTGTCTGAGAGAGACAGAAGGGGTCCTGAACAGGTTGCCAAAGGCTGTCATTTCTAGGGACTTTTGTAGAGTAAAACCATGAGGTTAGATGCGTCCAAGGTGGAGAAAAATGGGAACTTGCAAGATGGGCATAAGGTGGGATGTAACTGTGGTTAACAAATAAGATTAATTGATCAGGTAAAATCGATCAAATCAAGGAAAAATGGGGAAGCAGGTCACATAAGCAGGGATGCTTAACAGCAGTGACTTCCTGTAGGGGGTTGGGATGCTGACTCCTGACTTCCTCAAGGTAATAGAGAACTATTTGGACTGTAAAATCCTTAGGATGCAGTTGTATTTGCTCTGCCTTTTGTCTTGAGATCTGGCCCACAGCAGGAGGTGTCTGTCTCCTCAGAGGTCATAAGGTATCTGAACTTCTGCACTGGCTCCTTTGAGGGCCCAACCCTGTCTGACTGCCTATAATATTTCTAACTAACTCAGCTGCCTGTAGCAACATCATCTATGACCTACCCCAGAAACATACAATAAAGGGTAAAAACATATAGCACTCAGTGGCTATTAAAACACTCCATGTGCACTCTCTCCAATGTAGGAATTTTATTCTGGCTTCGCTATTGAGGAAACCTGTAATCTTTTATCTGGCTATACCTTCCCAAGCCACTTCTGGTTACATTTGGTCACTTGCTGGTACCTCAAGTTCTCTTCCACAGATGGAGCTAGGTCTATACCTAACATGTGGGCTTCACTGCAAAACCCTTGGTGTCCTGAACAGAACTATCCACCATTCTTCTGGAACAGAGTAGAGAGGAAGAAGGGCTTGTGGTTCAGGAAAATTCCTGAGACACAGTGGTGCAACCATCAGGCATGGACAGACATGACAAACTGGGCAGGATTTGGGCTCTCTGAAAAAATGCAGACTCGGTCATGAGCCCTGTGACCTAGCAACTAAGGGAGCTCCTCATGGATCAAGGCTGAATCTGTAGGGCGGCCCTCCCCTTTTTGTCCCTTGGGCTGAACTCTATTGTATGTACCACAAAGTCCCTCCAGCACCTGCCCTGGGCTTGTACTGATTTGCATAATAGGCAGCTCTCTCAAGAGAATAAGAGAAGCCAGGAAGGATACTGGCCCACTCTGGTTCTCAGGAAGCAGTACCAAGGGTGCCTCTACCATGGTCTGGATGCTCCTGCTTCTCAGCCTCCTCACTCACTGCATAGGTGCTACCTCAAGCCTTCCACCCATCCTCTCAACCCAGGGCCTGTAATCAGCTTTGCTTTGACTTAACTCAGCATGGCAGAATGTGTAGGCAGAATGCTCAGGAACCTGCTGCGCAATGGGAGTTGTGGGTCTGAGATCCTCACACTGTGCTCATTGGTTTGTGTGATCCTCAAGGACTTCAGTTGCCAGGAGAGAGGTGTAGGCTTGGCCCTGTGTTCAAAGGCTCCATCCTCCAGCCAGGATCATAGGCCAATGGAGCCAGGCTGATATCAGGGGTTACCCTGTGGGCCCACAGAATCCTCACAGGTCATCCAGGAAACTGGAGTGGTATTGTACAAGAAGGGACATTTATCCTCACACTCACATCTCCTTTTATCTCTTTGCAGGACCCATGGCCTCCTACAAGCTGACTCAGCCATCATCACTGTCAGTGACATGGGGAAAGACAGCCAGGATCACTTGCCAGGGATACAGCATAAGAAGCTATGCTGTGAACTGGTACCAGCTGAAGCCAGGCCAGGCCCCTGTACTGGTCATCTATTATGATGATAGCAAGGCTGCAGGGATCCCTGACCGATTCTCAGGTTCCAACGAAGAGAACACAGCCACCCTGACCATCAGCAGGGCCCTGTTTGAGGATGAGGCTGACTACTATTGTCAGGTGTGGGATAACGGTGATAAACCTCACAGTAACACGGGCAGATGGGGAAATGAAACACAAACGTGCCACCAGTCTGATCCCCATGGTTCCTGTCTGCCCTGGTTATATTAACAAGAGACAGCCTGTCACATGAAGTGGTTGTTTCTATTCCTACCCTGCCCTCATATTCCTGACTGATAATGGAAGGTTCCTGGGCCTCTCCAGGCTCAGTTGGATAGTTAATGTATTTGAATTGTCATATCCCTAAATCCAGAAAAAAATCCTGTCACACCACACCCATGACTACAAGTACTATGAAAGAATAATCCTCAGATGGCATCATCTAACTGGCTCAGGAGAGGGAGATCATTGAAATTATTAATGAAGTTGGTGATCTACACATCACTGGATTGTTGCAAAATTTATATACAAGGAAGTGGCTAGAATTCAGTCACAGCTATGGCTTAATAGAAACAGAAAGATATGGGAAAGAAGGTCTTGCCGTGAGCCTTGATTTGTAAACATTTATTTCATGACCAAAAAATCATCCAGGTGAGAACTGTGTGTTCAGTGCAGCCATCTGTTTTTGTAGATTTTCAGAAGTATCTTGAAGCAGGGTGATTCAGTTACTGTTTACACCTTCATCTTTCTGGGCATGAGGGACTTGAGTCCAGTGGTGAAACTAACACAACTCAGTTCTCAATGCCAACAACAAATATTTAGTGCAGAATGACAATGACCATGAGACAGGGAGGGGAATATGATGTTCTCAGAGAGAGAGAGAGAGAGAAACACACACACACATCCACACCTCCAATTGCAGGGCAGAGAGGTACTGGGTCAACTGAACCCAGCCCCCCAAGAACAAAAATTACCTTGTTAGGAAGCCTGGGAGTGGGACAGCTCCCAGATGGAGGGAACCATGGCAGCCTGGGCTTCAGCCTGGACCAGAAGTGTTGGAACCTGGCTCTCCCTGCTCCCGGGCCTCTCCCCTTCTTTTCCATCATATCCATTGTCTTCCTCACCTCCATGATTACTATTCCTTCTGCCCCGGAACCAAGTCCTATCCTTGGTAGAATCCATGTTGTTTTTGTGGGAGACAACTTGAGCAGGTCCCCTTGAATGCAGAACAATTGCTGCAACTTTGATTATATAGAGACTTATTCCCTTATGTTGATAAACACAGAGCTGACTATAGTATTTCCTTCTCTCTTCAATCGGCTCTAAGTATTGCAAATAAGGCTAGCTGAGGTACTGGTATGTAATCTCTAAAGCCATCCAACAGTGTCCTGTTTCCTCCCATAGTGATCTCTGTAAAATATATAGGCACAGCGGGATGGCAGAGCCAGTCAACTCCAGGAATGTCAACTGGGTATGAGCCTTGAGAAAGAGGCTATGAGTCCCCAGGGCATAAAAATTGACATATCAGAAGCAGGTACTTGTGTGTAATCTTTAAAGCCATCAGACAGTGTCCTGTTTCCTCCCATAGTGACCTTTGTAAAATATATAAAGCACAGCGGGATGGTAGAGCCAGTGAGCTCCAGGAATGTTGACTGGGAATGATCCTCGAGAAAGAGGCTGAGTTCCCAGAGCATAAAGTTTGCATATCAGAAACTGAAGCAGCAGTCTCTTAAAACAATTCAGTTGCTACCTTGACTGGGTTATGCAAATTGATCCCTCTACATATACTTTTCTCTTCATTTTGCAGCGATACCTTTCTCACTACCTTGCCAGCCAGCTCAAGCTATTCATGTAGTTCCTGCCATCCTCACTGTCACTCATCCTTAAGCCATCCTCGTGCTTCCCTAGTTAATAAATTCTGGGAGAGGCCTAGGATCAAGGCCTTTGTCTGCATGTCCTCATGATGATTGGACTCAGGACCCCGGGCTGCCCTTAACTTTGAATATGTCTCAGTGTCTTTATTCTTGCCATGGGTTGCATTGGAGGTGGTAGATTGGAATTAACTTGCCAGGATTCCAATAATGTCTCAGTGGAATTATAAATATAACTTCTTGGATTGTGAGGAAGACTAGAGAAAGGATTACAGTACTTGGATTACCATACTCAGTATTTGGGATTACAATAGTTTTTCTACCTCTGTACTCTTTCCAATCAACCCATCTTGACACCCCTGATAAAACCATGAAAGCAGAATATTTACACAAAATGGAAAATTGTTACTGCTATGGGTATGTTCCTGTGGCCCCGCCAAGTGTCATGTAATCATGACATGGACGCAGCTGAGTCTAGCGTTCATGACTGGTTTGTTGCCTAGCACTGGGATTGGCAATGTGAGTGCTGCATCCACCCAGAGGTGAAGTTGACATACAGTGCAAGGGCGCGAGGAAGGCTTGTCTTTGCTCTCTCTTTCAGGTTCGCACCTTGCTGTTTGGTGGCCATAATGAATGGCTGCCCCACTACACCTTCCTGCCTTGCAACCAGTTGAGTATGGACTGAAACCTCCAAGAACTGTAAGAAATAAACTTTTCCTTCCCTAATTTTGGGCATCAGGTATTTTTGTCTCAGCAACAAGTGAAAAGTAATAAGACAGTTACCAAGAAAAACCTAAATAAGTCCTCTAGTTTTACTTGCCCTTTGTAATCTTAAAAATCATTAATTCTAGAGGTCACACACCTGGGTAATTCATTATTAGTTGTCCACTATGTTTACTGTAGATAAATAACACTTGTGACTTACCGGTTATGATAAAATTGCTTAAGTCCCAGGGACATGAAACCCACTTTTGTCCAAAGTACTAGCCTTTCACTTGACCTTATAGAAATCTGATGAGTGACTAAAATAGAATAAAAACACTGACATCTCTGTTCATATAGGGTCTAGCCCCTTTTCTTTCTTAACCCTTGCTTCAGATTCTACTCAGAATTACACTTCAACATGTTGATCATTTTTTTTTAAATGTGTCCAAGATTATAATACAGGGTTACCATGGCCTGTTGCCCATTTGCAACTATTATGTGTTCTCTTTGTCTTTTTCTCCCTTCTCTTTTTCCCACCCACACCCTTGTGCTTCTTCAGCTCTCACAGCAACCCAAGAATCTAGGTTATTTAAGGTTCTTCAGCCTTGCCACAGAATCCAGACCCACAAGCCTGGAATGTTTTGTGTAGGATGATGGCTCCTGTTACAGAACAATTCAGCAATTCCTAGGACAAGTTGACAGTGATCACCAAGTGGTCCAAGTTCTGCACAAGAAGAAACATCTTTTGAAACCATACCCCCAGTCAGTGAAAATTAGTGGACATTACTCCACCTCGGCAAATCAATGAAACCTGCTGCTCTCTTTGTTCTGACAGTAGCTTTGTCCCTCTGCTCTTGTTCATTACTAACTGCCTTCAGCTGAGGCCCTTCCCCCACCCCAATAAAGCTTTGCCTATCCAAGAAATGCGTGTTTACAAATTTTGTGGTTTCTATTGTCTCCAATTCAAAAGATTCACCCTTAGTGAATGAGATTAGACATTGTGATGAGTATGAAAAAACAGGTAGTTGTTTACCAAGCAATGTATCATATATGGCTTTCCTATGTAAAGAATCATATCAACTGGAAATAGTAATAATTCAACTTCTTCCTCTCCTATTCATATACCTTTTGTTTCTTTTCTTGTGTGATTGTTCTGGCTAAAGTTTTGGGTACTACAGTGTATTGAAGAGGAGTGGTAAGAGTCTATACTGTACCTTGCTCCAGACTTTAGAGGCAATTCTTTAAATTTTTCCCCACTTAATGTTGGCTGCAAGTTTGTCATATATGGCTTTTCTCATTTTAAGGTACGGTCTTTCTAAATCTATTGTCATGAAGTGGTACTAGATTTTGACAAAGGCTTTTTTTAAGCTACCATTAAGATGATCATTAAGATTTTTACATTTGATTCTGTTTATCTGGTGTATTTCATTTATTAATTTATGTATGTTGAACCATCCTTGTATCCCTAAGCCAAAACTAACTTGGTCATGATGTATGATCTTCTTATATTTATGCTAAATTCTATTAGCAAAGGTCTTATTAAAGATTTTGCATCTATGTTCATCAAGAATATTGGTTTGTAGCTTTCCTTTTTGTTGAGTATTTACCTGGTTTCAGTGTCAGGGTAATGCTAGTTTCATAAAATGAATTTCGCAGGATACCTTCTCTTTCTATTGTATGAGAAAGTTTGAGGAGCACTGGCATTTTCTCCGAAGGCCTAGTGGAATTCAGCTTTAAATCCATCTAGCTCTGGGTTTTTCCTAGTTGAAAGAGTTTTAATTACTCCTTGAATATTATTGCTTGTTACTGATTCATTTATATTTTTTATATCATCTTGACTTGATTTAGATAGGTCATATGTGCCCAGGAATTTATACATTACTTTCAGATTCTCCAATTTGTTGGAATACAAATTTTGAAAATGATTTCCAGTGATCCTCTAGATTTTAGTGGTGACTTGTAATTTTGTCTTTTTCATTATTTTAATTTTATTCATTTGGGTCTTCTTTTTGTTAAATTTGGCTAAGGGTTTATCAATCATTCTATCTTTTTAAAGAACTAACTGATTTGTTGAGCCTTTGTGTTTTGTTTTGTTTAAGTTTCAATTTCATTAATTTCCACTTCAATCTTTATCATTTTTTTCTACTGGTTTTGGGCTTAGATTGTTCTTTCTTTTCTGGGATGTTTTGATGGTTCATTAAGTTCAATTGGGATTACTCTGTTTTTTCTAATGTAAACATTCATAGTTATAAACTTCCCTCCTAGAACTACTTTCATTGCATCACACAGATTCTGATATGTGCTTTTTCCAATATCATTTGATTCTAGGAATTTTTAAATTTCAACCCTGATTTCTTCAGTGACCCACATGAAAGAGCGTATTATTCCATCTCTGTATGTTTGTTTAGTCCTTGTGGCTTCTTTTGTTTTCTACTTTTCTTCCATTGTGATCTTACAGGATTCATGAGACTGCTTCAATTTTATTACTTATTAAGATTTGATTTGTGATCTAAAATGTGGTCTATTTTGGAGACGCTTCCATGGCACGCTGAAAAGAAAGTGTATTCTGATGATACTAAATGAAAAATTGTAGATATAGATTAAGTCCATATGATTTATAATATAGTTTAATTCTAATGTTTCTTTGTTGATTTTTTTTGTCCAGCTGACCAATATATTTGTGATAATCAAGTGTTTGAAGTCCCTTGCTATAATTGTATTGGAGTCTGTCTATACTTTTAGATCACACAGTGTTTGTACCAACATCTGGTGTACATGTATTTACAGTTATTATCTTTTCTTGGTGAATTACCTTTACCAATATATAGTGGCCTTCTTTATCTCTTCTGATCTGTTCTGGTTTGAAGTCTACCTCATTGGATAGAGTGTAGCTACTCCTGCTTATTTTTGAATTCCAGCTGCTTGGAATATCATTTCCCTTTCAGTTTATGTATGTCTTTGCAAATGAGTTATGTTTCTTGAAGAAAACTTGGATAGTCTTTTTTTCTTTTAATCCATTCTGTGAATCTGTGTCTTTTAATTGAAAGGTTGAGACCATTTACATTAAGTGTTATCATTGAAAGATGTGTAATAATTTCTGTTATTTTGTTGCTCTTCTGGTACTTATTCCTTTCTGTTGTTTATTTGCATATCTTCTCTCCTTGTGAGCTTTACTCTTCCCCCTTGCCTCACAACTGTTGTTTTGATTGGCTTAATTCTGTTTCATTTTGCTTGGTTTTATTCTCTCTTAAATAAAATTTTAAAAAACAAAATAAAATAAATGATATTAGTCACCCAAAATCAGGACCATATTTCTAAGAACATAAGTTTAGATGATGTTTTATTGGAATCTGAGCTGGTAACCTTGAATGGCTATAAAACGGCTTTTAGAGCCAGCGCGAACAGAGAGAGCCAACAGATTCACTTCTGCCCGCTGGGCGCCGACAATAAAAAGTTGGCTTCCTTTGGGCAGCCAGTGGAAACAGGGACATATAGCCAGGTAAGCCTGATGCATCCCACCCACAGGCCATCATTGGAGGCCTTTGCTTCCTTAGGGCAGCCATCACCCACCGGGAGAATCTGATAAACACACCCCTTTGTGCCTGCCACCAACGTGGGAGTCCCAGTGTAGACACACAGGCTGAGAGAAGCAGCCCCACCGCTGCACACCCCTGACCATCAGGGAAGACCCAGTGCAGCTGCACAGGTCTGGAGAAGCCTGCTCCACACCCTGCTACCTCCCTGTAAACACGAGTCAGAGGAACACTGGTGCCTATCCCATTCCTCTACACTGTGGAGGGGCAGCCAACATGGGATGTGCCTGGGACCCCACAACCAGATTGTTAGGAGGACCCCAGGAGAATGTCAAGATGGAGGTGCACAAGGCAATCTCAGACCTCCAGCCCACACAGAACAAGTCTGGGAGATACAGTCATGGAAGAAAACAGAAATCATGCACCCAAAACTTCTGAGAGAATAACCAATGAAGTAAAGAAACAACTTCATGAGACTGTAAAAGTAATTGTTATAGTGTGGTTGGTCCTGTGTCCCCCCAAAACCTCATATAATTGTGGCATGGATGGGGCCGAGTCTGGCATTTGTGATTGGTTTATTGTCTAGTGCTGGGATTGGCGATGTGAGTGCTGCACCCGCACAGAGGTGGAGCCGAGATACAGTGTAAGGGCAAAAGGAATGCAAGTCTTCCTCTCATGCTCCTCCACCCTCTCTTGCCAGTTTACTTGCTGTTTGGCTGCTGCCATGAATGGCAGCCCCGCCATACCACGCTGCCTTGGAGCCAACTGAATAAGGACTGAAACTCCTGAGAAACTGTAAGAAACAGACCTTTCTTTCCCTAATTTTGGGCATCAGGCATTTTGTCCCAGCAATGAGTGAGAAGTAACTGAGACAGAAATCAAATCAGAAATAATGTCTCAGGTAAAAGAAGAAATGAAAAACATAATGAAAGAATTGTTCAACATATCTAAAGAAAACAAAGATAAAAAAAGAGGAGTGTAGGAAAATGATGGAAACCTTGAATGAACAATATAGAAAGAAATTACAATGCATGAAACAGATTCAAAAAGATATCCAGAAAATTAAAAAGTTGATCAAAAGCTGACAAAACCATTTGAAAGAGACTAAAGGTAGACTTCAGATATTGAAGACAAATCACAGCTAGCAATCATAAGAGGAAAGATCTTTCAAAAATAACAAGGAACCAGGAAATAACAATTCAATGGCTGCAAGACAATGCAAAGAGAAATAATTTGGGTAATAGGTATCCATGAAGAAGCAGGGATCAACACAAATGAAATAAAAGGTCTATTTACAGAAGTAATAGCAGAAAACTTCCCAAATTTGGAAAAAGGATCTGGTATACAGATAAGTGAGGCATATAGAACTCCAACTAGCCATAACCAAAGTAAATCTACACCCAGACATATAAAAATCAAGATCCCAGAAATTCAGCACAAGAATAGAATATTAAAAGCTGTTAGAGAAAAGAAACATATCACCTATAAAGGAAAACCAATCAGAATCACAGCAGACTTGTCAACACAAACCATCAAGTCAAGAAGAGTTGGAGTGAAGTGTTTCAAATCCTGAAAGAAAACAACCTCCAAGCCAGGTTGATGTGCCCTGCAAAACTATCTTTTAAAATTGATGGAAAAATAAGATACTTCCATGATAAAGAACAACTGAAGGAATTCATGACCACTCAACCAACCCTATGGAGAGTGCTGAAGAATATTCTAAAGAGAGATAAAGATGACCTTGGTTAGAGGAACAGCAACAGAGGAGGATCGCCAAACAGGACAGGAAATTGAATGAAGGGGAAAAGTGGAAGGCCAACAGCAGGAGGATAGCAGGGCAGAAACAAACCAGTGTATGCTGGTTGTAACCATTATTGTAGATGGCCTCAATTCAGCAATAAAAAGAAACACAGGGAGAGTGGATCAAGAAACAAGATCCATCAATATACTGTATACAAGAAACACATTTAACTCAAAAGGAAATTCATAGACTGAAAATCAAAAGGGAGAATACAATTGTTCCATGTGACAGGAGACCAGAAAAAGGCAAGGGTAACTTGTCCATCAGCCACAGAAAGTATAAGAAAGATATGGTTTTATCATACAATGGAAAGCTACCCAGCTATACAGTAGGAAAATCTCAAGACTCTTGTAGGCAAATGGATGCAACTGAAGGTCATGTTCATGGGCAAAACAGTTTGAATTCATACAGGTGAACACTAGCATAAAAAACAGAAGGAGTTAGTGGGATCCAAAAACACAACAGATATTATAAAATTGATAGGGGAGGAAACACCTAGAAGGAGAAGGTGGTAACCAATGTTAATTTCTTATTGCCTTATCTTGAACTCTGGTAATGTTTTTGCAATTTTGTTAGGTTTGGTTCTGTTCTGTCTTGTTTTGTTAGATTTTACTGTGTCTGATGGTATGGTCAGCTATTTTGAACGTAATGGGATGTATTATGGTAATCATAGTTGGTTTCCTATTATCTTGTTTGAAGTCCTACAATGCTTTCATTCTTTTGTTTAATTGGCTTTATTCTGTTTTGTTTGGTTTTATTATGCGCGATGGTATGGACAGCTATTTTGAAGAAAACGAGACATTATAGTAACCATTGTTCATTTCCTGTTATCTGGTTTTGAAGTCCTGTAATGCTTGCATTCTTTTGTTTTGATTGGTTTTAGTTTGTTTTCTATTTTTTTATTTCACTGTGTATGAGGGTATGAATAGTTATTTTGAAGAGAACAAGAGACATCAAAAGCCTTGCTGATTTCCTGCTGCCTTGTTTTGTAGTCCCATAATGCCTTCATTCTTTTGTTTTGATTGGTGTTATACTATTTGGCTTTGTTTGATTGTATTGTGTGTGAAGGTATGGAGAACTATTTCAAAAAGACAAGAGACATTATGGTAGCCACCGTTGATTTCCGTTGTCTTGTTGTGAAGTCCTATGTTGCTTGTATTGCTCTGTTCTGATTTGTTTTGTTCTGTTTTGCTTTGCTTTGTTTTGTTTCATTCTCCTTAAAATAAAAAAAGATTTAAAGAGAAATAAAAATGACTTTTATCTTACATCAAAATCAAGCCCTTTAGATATAGAAATGTTGAAATTACATTGCTATCTTTGTAGATTTCTTGTAAAACACTTCATCAAACATACTAATTTTGCAACTGATACACTTTTATTTCAAACTCAAATCAGTTCGAAAAACCATGAACCACTTTTGAGAATGTGGTTGAAATGTAAAACCATACTATTTTACACTCAAATTAAATATTGGAAATTTCCAGAGAGACCTTGGTATTCTTAGTCCTGTAAATCTAATTTACCCACCATAAATTTAATGATATCCAAGTACCAGTAAATATCTCTGAGAAAATTATAGTGTCTAAATTGAGATGTAGTTTAATACATAATATGTGTCATATTTAAAAAGCATAGCATGTAGTAAGGGTATGAAATATGTCATAATTATGTTTCATCAATGTCATAATGAAATGATATTTTTACATATTGGATTATAAAAATATATTATTAAAATTATTTTTATGTTTATTTTATTCATTTTTGTTAATATGTGTTTGTAGTCCATAATGGATTATTTTACCTTTTTATTTTTAATGTGGCTACTAGATGTTACAATTGCCAAGAAGACACATTCTTCCTGCTTCCCAATATCTATCCTCCATTTTGTTTCCTATTTACACAAAAGAAGCAATGCAATATTTAAACCTGTGTGCCTCGTTCATTTCCTTTAGACTGTATTTCTAGAGGTGTGTCCATTTACCTAAAAATGACTCGTTTATCCTTCTTTAATACTCCATTGTATATAAATAC
>RJWM01021931.1:0-34458 GCA_004363535.1 Dasyprocta punctata
GCAGCACGATCACCACCAACAAAAGAGAGAGAGAGCAGGATGAGCTGTTTTTTTCTGCCTGTGTGGCCAGAGCCAGCTTTTTGCAGCTAACTCACCTGCCCAGTGCCTTAAAGGAAGAGGGGAGGCTGCAGGGCCGGTGTGTATCTCCCCGTGTTCTGTCATAGGTGCACAGGGCCAGGTGACAGTGCCACAGAGCCCTGCTCCGTTACCCTCAGGAGTCAGCCCTGGCCAAGAGCTCCCATAGGGAAAGGGGGACAAAGGCTGCTGCAGACCTGGAGCTGCTCCCCAAGCTGTGGGGACAGGAAGGAGCTGAGGGAGCGGCCCCTGTGCGGTCATGTTCTGTTGTTCCTGGGTAGAAAGGCAGCATTTCACGCCTGCTCTGGGCTCCTCCAACCTCCCCTCTCTCTTCACCCTGCTCTCAGACAGAGACCTGGCCTTCACTTCAGCTTCGCTGAACTGGAAGCAGCAGTCCAAAGGGAGCTCCCCTTTCTCACCCACATCCTCTACCTGCTGCTTCCGCCTGCACACCTGCCCGGAGACAGCGCGAAGCCTCTCTGCTTGCCGGGCCACCCTGTCACTTGGGCTGTGTGACTGTCTCTTTTTTTCTTGCGAAGTCCTTGTCCCCATCCTGCTGGATCTTGCTTTCCAGTGAAGAGCTTTGACACTGGCCTTTTATTTATTTTTTGTGTGGTACTGAGGATTGAAACCAGGGCCTTTGCACTGAGCTACATCCCCATTCATTCATTCATTCATTTCAAGTTTTGAGACAGGCTCTTGCTAGGCTGCCAAATTGCAGTCCTCCTACCTCAGCCCCCAGGGGGTTAGAATTCCAGATCAGTGCCCTCACAGGCATCTCAGCTCCATCTAAGAACAAAGCCTGGTCCCTGCACCCGCCTTTTTTTTTTCCTCTTTCCTTCTTTTTCTTTGGGGGGGGGGTACCAGGGATCAAACTCACAACCTCATGCCTCCCAGGCAGGCACTTAGGCCGCTGAGCTAAATCACCGGCCCTATTTTTTGAGACAGGGTTTCACTATGCAGTTCAGGCAGGCCTTGAACTCAGTTTGTAGCCCAGGCTGGTCTCGAACTCACAATGATCCTCCTGCCTCAGCCTCCCAAATGCTGGGATTAAAGGCGTGCGCCACCATGCCCAGCTTGATGCTCTGAGAGTCACTGATTCCTCTTTCTTTCTCATTTGCTGCCTAACCCACTCCACTGGGACTTGTTTCTCCTCTCCTGAAAATGCTGTCCAGTCGGAACCACAGTTTCCCTTTCTGACAACCTCATGTCACCCTAGGTGCCCCAAAATGAGTCTCTTCCTCTTCATCATGCTGCCTTCTCTTGGTTTCTGGGACCTGTGCCCGAGGCTCACTCCTGTTCTGCGGCTCCTTCTCCTCTGCTGGGTTCTGAAGATGAGGGCCCTTTCCTCTTCCTGTTTTCCCAGGAGTCTCACAGTTTGAATGTTTGTCTTCGGGCAGGATCTCTCCCCTGTGCCCGAGTCACACGTCTACCTAGATGGCCACTTGTGGTCTCAGCATTGCCAGCCCAGGCGGTTCTTGACTTCCTCTCTCCCACCATCATGGCCTTTCCTGACCCAGCTAGAAACTCCTCTTGTTATGTTGTCTCATTTTTCAGTTTGACACTTATTTTGCTTATTTTTTGTTCTCCCCAACTAGGAAGAAAGCTCCATTACCTGTCTGACAATACCGTATGACAGTGCTTGCATGGAAAGGCTTAAAGTTTGCTGACTGATTAAACATCTCAGCCTCTGTTATATGTAATATGCCAGGATTAACTCACAAGCAAAAGAGAACTTCCTGTAACTATAAACATTTAGATGAGATCATCTTAAAGACTATCTCCTAAATTCACACCCGCCCAGTCTCTTTTGGTTTCTATTTGGATGAAATGGGCTTGTGCTTCAGTTGTTCACTGCCACTCATTTCCATCAAACTCCCATCAGATGGATGAGAGCTGGGCATGATGGCACATTCAGGAGGCCGAGGCAGGAGGATCACCAGAAGTTCAAGGCCAGCCTGGGTTACACAGCAAGACTTTGACTTAACCAGCATGTCTCCCTGCCCTCCCCCATCAAAAAAAAAAAAAAAAAAAGAATATGAGAGAAGCAGCTTTTGTCTTAGGACTCTGTAAACGGTCTCTTTTGTCCTCTGTCACAGCCTAAGAACTGGCTCCACCTCAGCTACTCAGGTGCTCCAGGCTTCACTTCGGCCTGCACCCACAGTGGGCAAGAAGAGCCTCAGCTTGGCCTCCCTCAAGGTCAAGGGGCCAGGAGAGCTCAAGGGGCAGTGATGACATTTAAACAGGGAGAAGGGAGAGTGGCAGGTCAGGAGGGTCTGAGAGCCGAGTGCAAGACACACAAATAACAAATGGAGATGAGCACCCTGGGAGGATGTGAGCATCTGGGCCAGGCTGGGGCATGACCACAGGACACAGGGGTGCCCCCTCAGTGTAGAGGTCTGATCCATGCCCAGAGTGACTGGTATTCAAATAGGCCCCTAGACCTAGAGCCTCAGGGCTCTAGAACTCATTTTGTTATCTTGATATTTTGATTGCCTATAAAATACACACATGCACTTGTTCGCACATGGGGAAGAAAAGCAACTCATAGACATGTGAGAAGACAAGTGGCCCCACAGTGCAAACTATGGGCATGGCAAGAAGGGCTGCTGGGCTGGGGGCTCCTTCTTCACCAAGTAGATGCTAAGGACAATGGTGTGTCCCAAGAACAGTGACTCAACCATCCCAAAGCATCCTGCTAACTCCACAGACTCAATTCCTCCTCTCAGGAAGTAGAGTGTCTGGGGTTCCAGTCCATGACTGGCTGGGCCCACTGCTTTGGGCCGATGGCAATCTGTCTAGATGGGAGTGCATGGTGGAGCAACAGCTCACCCCGGCCTGGAAGTGCTATTATCTCCAAATAACTTCACCCTTGAGCTTCCTCTCCTATAAACCCAAATATAAAGGACAAAGCATTGCCTGCATGGGCCTCCCCACCAATGGCACAGGAGGTGGCCACAGGCAGAATGACTCAGGGCCCTGGCCCTGGTTGTGGAAGAGAAAGAACCTCTGGTCATTCTTTGTGGTAGCTGACAAAGTTTCCAACCAAGTTATCAGGCTTCACTCCTCCAAGGGGGAAACCTAACTAAAGAGAGAAATGAGAACAGTCCTCACTGAGATCAGGGAAGCTGGATTCCGTGAAGGAAACGGTTTGCATGGCAACAGACTGGCCAATGGCATGCCACGAGACTTTCTGCACACTCTCTTCGGTTTCACATCTGAGCTAAGTGGAAATACTGGGAGAAAAGAAATCCATTCTAACTGCAACTATCCTGGGCTCGGCCGGGAGGGATGTGGCTGGCTTGGGTCATCTCACTCCTCCCTCTGTTGCCAGGCAGGGCTTTGTTCACACGGACGAATCAAAATCTCTTCTGAGCAGCTGTGCTCCTGAATCACACAGTGTGGGAAGGGATGTGAACTGCAGCACCGAAACCTAAAAATGTATTTTATTTTGAAGTTGTGCTTTGGATTTTCCCCAATCCAACATCTGTTGAGTGACAGTCTTAGGTTCACACAAAGCATCTCCAAGCATACATACAATATTCCAGTTATCAACACTATTTAAAGAATATACCATTTTACACAAATGTGACATACAAGTCAGACGCCACCACATTGCAATTCCCTGGAAGATCTAACTTCTCTCTGAAGGTCAAGTCCATGGACACCAGCCCTCCCCGAGGTCTGCTCCTTCTGATGCTGGTGCCAGTGCTCCTGTCTTGGGGAGAAACCAGGTGCCCTGAGGAGGTTGGCTGAGACCAGGGTTTCCAGTTTCCAGGATGCTGGCTGCAAACTCCTCTGTTTCCCAAATTGGGATGTTGGGAGCCCCACCCCACCCCTCTTCCCGCAGGCTGACCCTTCAGAGTCCACGTCGGGAAGAGGAAATGTGCCACGGCGGGCAGAGTGGGGCTCCCGGGAGCATCATGCTGGTTTCGGCAAGTGTGTCTGAAGACTGATCTTCCCAAGCCCTGGGTGACCAGCTCCTTTCGGCTTTTCGGTGTAAAATCACAGTGTGCAACCTCAATTCCAGTTGACTGCAGTGAGCTCTGCCGAGAAGGACTCTCCGCCTGTCGGTTCCTAGTCCTCTAGACCAGGACATCTCGAAGGTGTCAGGAGCACCAGGGATGAGGATGACAGCCCGGCTCCCAGAGCTGGGGTTCACAGGTGACCACTCACACACTGTGCAGGTTATGACACAAATCAGCAGAGGAACACTGACCAAGGGGATGGCAAACACAAGTCGTGTGCAGGGTTGAAAGGGAAATAAGGCAAGAGCAACAGGACAGGCCCAAAGTGTTGTCTTTAAGAAAGTTTTGCTTTTACTTTCTTAGAGGAGAGAGTACAGGAGAGAGGGGCAAAGGGGAGGTATGGGAACCAGTTTGATCAGCTGGATTAAAAGGAATGTAGAGCATAAACTGAGGTTTCATTTTTCACTAGGAAGCAGATCCTTGTGTCTGAAAGCACTCCCTTGGCTCAGGACCTGGATAAGCCCAGGTCAAGACAAGAACAGGCCACTAAACAGAGCAACAAAGACCAAGAATCCTAAGAACTGTGGGTTACCTCTTCCAGGGTGACTCACTGTGCTGCAGGAAGTCTGGCTTATTCCAGCTTCTCGAGTGGTTTCCTGATGTGGCAGGTCACCCTTCTCATTAGGGACTCCCCCAGGCTCCTCCTCCTCCTCACACAGAATGAGAAACATCCTAAGCTTTCCATGGGTTCAACTACCCACTTCACATGTGGGTCCAAACGAGATCTTGTCTAGGTCAAAGAACACGCAGATTTTCCCACCAGAATAGCAACCCACCATCTTTCCTAAACTACAGAAAACAAAAAGGCTCAAACAAAAGCATAGCTTTCAAACCAGAAAACACAGAGAAGAGGAATGAATTTCAGTCTGGGACCCGTGAGCCTGAGATGTGGGTGTCTCCAACCTCAGTGGCCCTGTGGCAGCTTGGTGCCAAGACACAGGGTGTGGGTTTGGAACCTGGGCTGGCACATGCAAGGGTATCACTTCTGCATTTTGGACGGAAACCAGGAAAAAGGCCAAAGGAAGGCCAAAATATGCAGCATCTAATGATTTCAATTCTGGTCTTAGGAAGACTTTAGAACCTCTGAGACTGAGCTCCCTTAGGTGTCTTTGTTTGGATAAATGAAAACCAACTCTAAGGGACAGATTCTCTCTTTTACTATGGCTAAGTCCCTGTTGGTCCCTGGAGAGAGACCTGATAAAAATAACCAGACCTAGGGATGAACTTAAAATAATTTTTCATTTGAGAACAATTTTTGTTAGCAAAGTGGAATTTAACTTTTTAATAGGATAATGAATTTGATGCTTTAAGTGCCCAAAAAATAGGAAGAGGAAGGACCCATTTCTTACCTTTTTCAAACCTGCCACAAACACAAAACTTTAAGACTCTTTACGCTAGAGGGAATCAGCTACAAAACTGTCTTATACAGGAAAATGTCTTAAATGGAAAATGGTCCACTGGAGACAAAGATAGGAATGGGAGAAATGTCTATACATTCAGAAAAAGTTGAAGAGCTCCTTAGTAAGTTTCGGGTTGTACTTCTACGGGTTGGAGAGCAAAAGCAAACACCAGTGACCAACTCACAGCAATAGAAAGCAGACAGAGGGAAAGCCCCACAGCCCCTCGCGGATTACAGGATCGGCCCATCCTGCTATAGGTCAGAATGAGAGAGATTCCAAAGGTTAGGTAGCTTCTCTGGCCCAGATAGAAGTTTGTAACGGAAACAGAGACCCCTGGTGGCTCCTGTATGAGTTGCCACAATAATTTACAATTAGACTGGTTTATGGCCAGGAGGCTACACACGCCAGAGACTAGGAAAATTGTGTGTGTGTGTGTGTGTGTGTAAGTAAAACGAAGAATGGACTATATGTGATTCTATAATCAGATCTGGCCAAAGCCAGATGTCACTGATAGCTGGACATTGGAGCCAACCATGTGGCAAGGCATCCCCTATGGCCAGAGGGGACTGAGACTTGAGCCCATGTCTTCATGACTTGCCTTGCCAGATTTCACAGTGACCTGATAATGACAACTCTGTCTCTGGCTAACCTAAGTACAGTATTACTGCAGTCAGCTGGATTGCAAAGACCAGGGGAGGCAGAAGACAGTGGGAGGTGGGGGGAGGGGAGGGGAGACGAGGGAAGGGAAGGGGAGGGGAGGGAAAGGAAGGGAAGGGATGGGAAGGGCAGTAACAAGGGTTTCATTCTCGAGCTTTTGGGTGATGAGGGGGCTAATTCTGCAAGAACAACTTAGAATCTAATTTTCAACTGAAATCCCCAAGCTAGTTAAATAGGAAGATTTTAATAACAGTCAGTCCCTAAAGTCCCCTTGTCTAGAACAATTAAATTATACTCCTCAGACAGTACAAGACTTGTCAGTGGACTGTGGGGAAGCTGATGAGTTGACACCAGGGCTAGTGGCATTTGTTTTGGGGAAGACAGTGGGCTTGGGTCGTGTGGCTGGGGGTTTGACTGGGGCGGCCATCTTGACGGACTTGACGGGCCGGAAGGCGCAGGCCATGTCCCCTGCAGTACTGGCACTGCGCTGGAAGGTGGGCTCAGGGTCCTTGAGGAGCTGGGTATGCAGGGGGCTGGAGGGCTCTGAGGTGGGGGCCACCACCGGTGAGGTTTTGAGGGGCTCCAAGGTGTCCAGAACCACATCAGGGGTGTGTTTGACACTGCTCTGCCGCTCTAGTTCCCGCAACTCGTTCAGGGCAGAGTTCATGGTTGCCTCAATATCCTGCAAAACAGGAAGAAAGTAGGCGATGAGCTGAAAGAAGGCACCAGTCCCCAAGGAGCCTGTATCAGCAAGATAGGCCAGCGCCTGAGGAAACCAACTATAAGAGGTCCAGGTTATTTTATTTGGCCAAAGCCCTTGAACATATAAGTGATCAGAATGTGAGGAAGGGGTGACAGAATGATTTTCATTTTCAAATTTTTTTTTCCTAGTAATTTTTTTTCTTTCTCTCCTTACCCCCCATTCCCTGTACTGGTGATTCTCAGAGCTACTTTGGAGCCCTTTAAATTTTTTTGTTTTGAGAGAAGGTCTTAATAAGTTGTCTAGGCTGGCCTCGACCTTGTGATTCTCCTGGTTCAGCCACCTGAGTAGCTGGGATTATAGGCATGTGCCACCATCCCAGGTTGGTTGAACTGATTTTTAACTGGAGTCCTTAGGTTTTAAAGATAGGCACTGAAATATTGATGGATGAAATACATACAACCCAGTGGGCAGGACAAAGGTGGAACTCAGAACAGCGAGAAACTGGGTTACTCTGAGGACAGGGCGATATGCTAATTCTACTTCTGTTTGAAAGTGTGCTAACCAGTTTCTTAAAAGGGGTAGAGATGAAGTGTGATCTTTATCTTCTTGAATTTGAAGGCCAAATTTTAAGAGCATCAGTCGTTCATGGGCTGCGGAAAGTTCAAGAACCAGTCCTTGAACATTCATGGGTACCACACCCCCCATTCATGGGTGTGTCCAACTTCCACCCACCACCGCAGAAGGGAAACCACAGAATGGCCAGGAGGGGGAGCCAAAGCCCACACAGGTGAATCACCTTCAGCAGTGAAACACACTCAGCTATCAGGAAACCAGCAGTCCCAGCCCAGGGCTTAAGGCAGAACCAAAGAACCTTTGTATGCAACTCAGCTGCTTCCTGGGGAGACCTCCCAGCTGCATGCGCACTTCCAAACAGAGTTGTCAGGTGTCCCCGCACCACCAGTGGACTCCTCCTTGGGATTAAGCTCATACTGAAACACTGCATGTCCTAAGCAAAGGCCCCATTGTGGATTCTTTGTCCTACAAAGTTACTCAAGCTTTCTTTTTGATAGTAATTTCACTTTCACTCATCCTGATGACACTCTTAAAACCTGTGTGTGAGAGACACGGAGGGGATTACACCCAGGGCCTTGCATAAATTGGGGATGTTGAGCTACATCGCCAGCCCTCTCAAACTTTTAAGATGCTTGGGAAGAACTCCATCTGCCCCCTTGGTCAAGCTCTGCTAGAGGCTGTCCACTTGTGTCCCTTTTCACTCCCAGCAATGCCTGACCAAGGAGGGACCAGGGAGGATTCCCATGGTGCAAGGCCAACTGCCAACAGGAGCTTGAACAGAGGCATAGGATAGAAGGCCAGCAAAGCAAGACATCTCAGGCCTGCAGTTTAACACTGGGCTTGCCAGGTACACCTCCTTAAGCAGAGCACCAGTAAAGCCAACAGAGACCATGCCCAGCCTCTACGGCCCCCTGGAAGATAGAGTGAAGAGAGTCTCAACTGGATTGAGACTGACGAGGGCCACAGTAAGCCTTTAGTTCCTACCTGGTCTAATGGAAATTATAGAGCTGGGAGAGACGTCTGAGAGCACTGCTTGGAGTGGCCCCGGTAGTCAGATTTTTAGAGGTGGGGCTGGATCTCTAATATTTCATGGAAAACAGAGAGTCATCAGTGTGGTGCAGGCATGAAGGAAAACACTCTAATGGAGAGCTCATCTCTACTGCTGCTGGAGCCTTGGGGTCAAGACCAGGAGCATACTGTGGATAGGTCAATGGCCCACTAGGTATCAGTGACAACTTTAGGAAATGGAACGATGGGGTGGACAGAGCCATCTACAAATGTGGTTATGACTGTATCAGAGTCTCAACAAACAGCATCACAAAATCTACCTGGGCCTTAACGCCCAAATCTTGGGCTGAATGGACTCTACTCAAATCCTCTACCTATCAGCTTTAAAAATCAGCAGCTCTGCAAATAGCCAGAGAAGTGGCATCTTGGTTTACAAACTTAATTCTCTCCATGGTTCTGGTTGCAAATCAAGTTGGACGAGAACCGAATCAAATTTCCCCATGAGGTCAACACTGAACTTAACCCTTGAATTTGATTTAGCTCTCATCCAAGTCCGTTAACAACCGGAATCGTGCAGAGAGTTAAGTTCGTGAACTGAGGCAGCGCAGAAGCCTCTTATTCTATCTTCAGGGTCTTGTGGGGACAGGCTGGCAAGGTGTCTGAGCCCCAGTGTCCACTAGTCCTGGGGCCTAGAGGATGCACGAAGCACTGCGCTGCCTCAAGCTGTGTCACTTTCAGCAGGGGCTGCACAGAGCAGAAGGGACAAGTGCGGACCACACTAACTGCTTGTCCAGGGCCCTCAGTTACCTGTGCGATGACCTCAGGGTCCATGGGCCGGTGGTTATTGAAGCTTTTTGACCTGCCTGCTGTGGCAGTCTTTCGGATCTGTGGACTGTCCAGCCGGTTCTTCAGGGAGGAGTGGCGGCTGATAGAGTTGAGGCTCCCATGCCCGCTGATGGAGCACTTATCTGCCCCTTCCTTGGGGAGACTCTGGCTCATGATGGGCTGGGAGGACGGGCGGCAGCTGGCCCCCACCCCCGAGGAGGAGGAGTCACTCAGGGAACTGCTCAGCCCGTGACTGTCGCTTCGAAATGTTTTCCGGATGCTCCCAGGTTCTGGACGCTTCCTTTGCCTTCAATTACAAATAGAGAGGGCAGGGTGATCAGGGAACCCCAGCTGCAAGGAGGCCAGGATGGGGAGAGAGGGGCAGATGTGACACCCAGGGACTTGTGGCAGGAGAGGCACATGGAGCACCTTCTCTCCTTCTCTTGCTTCCTCCCTGTGCCTGTTCCCTTGCCACCCCCAACCGGGGCAAAGGATAAATGGATACTTACTTGTGAGTTCTGGGCACTGAGCTCTCAACATGTAAGTTGCTGTCAAAAAAAGTGTCCGAATAAGGGAAAGTGTCTAATGAGAGAGAGTCATGGAAAGACTGTGCTTTGAGGAGAAACCAAAGGCCCCAGCAGGAAGAGTCTCACCATCACCACTGAGGGAGGGAACTGGTAGTAAGAGGAGTGTTAACTTTCCCAAGTTTTAGCTTGTCTCTTGGTCTAACTACAATGACACTGGAATCACTGTGGGCTCTGGCTATTCCACAGACACAGATCAGATTTACTTAGGGTAGAAGAGCATCCACATGACTCCTGTGTCACCCAATGCTGGGTGGAACCCTGCCTGAGCCAGTTGGGTTCATACCACCTAAAGCTGTCAAATGAAACAGCCTGGCAGAATCCTAGTTTTGACTGTTGCCTGCTGCTGAATAATTCCACGTCGTCTTGGAGTCAGATTTTAAAGGACCTAACCTACAGAAGGCACAAGTTGCTCATTCCGATGACAGTTGGGCAGCTCCGACTGAAGCCAGGGCAGACTAGGCTGCAGTGGGAGTCAAGGAAGAAAGGAGGGATGGTAGGATTTGGCAGATAAGGGGCCCTGTTCATAGCTGTGGCCTTGCTCAACTTTACAGACCTGGGGCCTGGGCCTGGTCTTAGCCCAGAGCAGCTGCCCCATGTATCTGTCTGATAGCAGTTCCAGCCTTGTGAGTCAGCCTCCCTCCAGAGTGGAGAAGGACATCAAACCTCTGAAGGTCCTGAAGCCAGCCCTCCTCTGCAAAGCTTTCTGACACCACTCACTACAGTTGCAGACAGAATGTATCCCTCCCTCCTTCTCATGTTCCTTTAGGGTGCCCATGGCACTGTGAACTCTGAGAGCTTGGACCATGTCTCACTTGGCTCTGAATAACCCGCGTTGGTGCTTGGCACAAAGTGGATGCTTAATAAACGTGCAGAATTAAATGGAAAGGGCACAGCCTGATGACTTTGATTTCCTTATTCCACTTGAGGGTGGCTGACTCACAAATCGAAACTGCTGAGAAGGCAGACTTATGCAGTCACTGCAGTAAGCTGCATCCCAGGCCAGCCCCGGGGATAGAAAGATGAGGAAGACCAAGTTCCCCATTCTTGGGAGCTCAGCCTGGTGGAGTATTCAGTGCAATGTGAGTACCAGGAACTGCTCAAGCTCCCTGAATACAGGGGAGGGCACCTAATGCAGCCTGGGGGAACTCAGGGATGTCACAAAGGCCTCCCCAGAGCGGTACATTTTTGGACTGAGCCTTGAAGGGAGAGGAACTCACCAGGTAAGGGAGGAGTTGGCAGATGTGAAGGCCTACTGGGAGAAAGTCAAGCTCTCAGGAGCTGAAGGAATTTGCTTTGGAGGGGAAGGGGGAGGCTGGAAGGCAGATTCACTCCAAAGGGCGGACATACTGAGGGCTGCCATTCCCCCACCTGCTGGCTGGGGTCCGGTAAGCCTGCCCTCTGCGAGCTTCCCTGTGAGACTCTTCCCACCATGCAAGCAGTTCAGGGGAGGCACTGACTTTCAACCAGATGTTCATCTTTTCACTGTTCAGCGATCACTTTCCACAATTCTTTTGTACAAATGGCACTGTGTATATGATGACTTAATAGTATGTACCTAGGACTGGAGTTAAGAGTTCAGAGGTAGAGCACTTGCCTGGTATGTGTGAGGCCCTGGGCTCTATCCCTTGCACAAACAAAAATCCTGTACATAACTAAACGGCTAACTCTCCCTCCACCAGCCCTGCTTTGGTTTTTGGCTTAATAATTGGCTTACGAACTTGTAACTGTAGGCTTATAATTAACCAAGACTTGTAAACCAGGAAAAAAAGCGTAATTAGCTCATAGTTACTGTTTACTAGTTTGTCTTCCCAGTAGGGCAGTGTGCTGGAGGGAAGTATAACATTCTCAATTTTTTTACTGGTCTGAAGGAAATTACAACTACACTAAGTTAGTTCAATACACTACTTTATGAACTTGAGGGTGAAAGCAATGGAAATATGTCACATGACCCAACCACTCCCCCTGCTACTGTCTGGTTGGAAAGAAGCCAAGAGATCTGGCAACCTGGTACAGTTTAAAAACAACAAGCATCTTTTATTCTCCTTCCAGTCTCAGTGTCCAGAGGCTACGATTAACAGGTTTTCAAAGTGCAAATCATTTCATTCCTCCAAAGCCAGAAGGGAATAAAAACTGTACATCATCTCCAATCCATATTCATCAGGAGCGCCCTGGGGCTTGTCATCCTGCTGGCACTGGGCCAGGTTTCAGGGTCTGGTGCAAAGAGGTCTGTCGGCTTTGGGACTTGGTGTCTGGCCCCTTGAGATGAGATTAGTTCTCCAATAACCTGAGTGGCTCTCGGGGAGGCAGCAGCACACAGGTGGCGCGGGATCCCTCTAGACAGCCGGCTCGGGAGTGGGTGGAGTAAAAACCCTGCATGTTGCTAACGGCCACAATGAAAGCTGGGAGGCAGGGGTAAGAGCCTGCTGGACAGGAGTGAGACTCTGTGCGGGGACTGCTCGGGAGTGGAACACACAGGGCTTAAGCAATAGGAAAAAAATGGAAAATGATTTCTCCCAGTGTGCGAGGGCAAAAGAAAAGAGCACCAGGCTGACACGTGGAATAAAGGGCTCAGCACCGTGCCCAATTTTCCCTGGGGGCACGGTGCACTCCTCTCCTTTCCTCTGCAGCAGTGGATGCAGGACAAGGGGAGAGCCAGACACATGACATCTAATAAGCCCACCTGGTGCAGCCTGAGCCTGGTAGGAAATACACAAGACTCTGAATCTTTGACCAGACAAGGGTCAAGGAAGACATCCGACACTACTGTTTGATTAAGAATTGGAAAAGAGAAGGCACCTCTAAGAAACAGTACAAAACCAACTTGCATAAAGTGACCAAAGTTTTGGCCAAATTGTAGTCGTGAGACTGCCAAGAGGGCTGGGGCCGACGGACACTGTGAGAACACACAGAGGGTAACGCGCTGCTACAGCATGACACAGCGAGCTGGGGACCTGGGCCTCCCGTGTCACCTCAAGCAGTGATGGATGAGTGAGGGCATGCAGACTGTTAGGCCCCACGAGCAGCGCAGGAGTGGGGATTAGGCCAGGGGTGAGGCTGGGCGGTGGGAGTCGAGTTCTTTGGGGGAGCAGAGAATGAAAAGCAGCGCTTACTTGTTGATGTTTGCAAGATAAATATCGGCTACGTGACCCCCACCGGGACAGCTGGCCCCCGCTCTGGGTGTCACCTTTTCTTCAGGTGGCTCAGAAATGACCTCAATCTCAGACTTGGGGCTGGACCTCTCCACGACACCGTCCTCGCTGGGGGAGAAGGGGCAGGCAGGCAGGGGAGGGAGAACAACAACAACACAAAAAGCAGTGTTAAATCAGCAAGATGGCCCCCCCCGACACACACGTGACCCCACATGGCTCGGAGGCAGCAGATGACACCTGGTGGGGCTGACTCTGCAAGCAGAGACAAGGAAACCTAGGGGCCTTTGGAGGATCGTTAAATAAAAATAAATAATTCGCTGAGTTCTGTGGGATCCTCAGCTCCTCCCAAGAGCTTGGCTAAGGGACACCTGGGTCCGAGGCATCTGCCCTCTACCCCACGCTGCTTTCCCGGGGTGGCTGTGCAGGGCCACCTCCTAGAGGAGGCAGAAGGAAGTCCAGGTGGTGGTTTATGTGCTGAGGTCCTGAGCACTGCGGGTAAGGACAGTCAGCTCTGCTGTGGCTCTGGAGATGCCGGCGTTGAGGCAGGACACGGCCACACGGCCACACGGCCACACGGCCACACTGTCGTAGCACATTTAGTCTCGCTTAGAGCGTCCAAGCCGGTCCCAGGGCTCTCCACTGTTCTCCTGGCCCCTCTGGCTAGTGATGACAAAGAAAGCCCCTTCTCCCCTAGCATTCATCTTCTCTCGGTCCTGTAGTGAAGTCATAAGGCTAAATTTGGGAGGGTCCTGTCCGCGCACAGATCGCCACCAGGTTTGCGATGTTATCGACACAGGGAAGATTTCCCCGCAGAGCTGCGAGCCAGGAGAGGCTGGGAGGGTGCAGACTCATTCAGGATATCAACCTTTAAAAAATAATATTAAGGGAAGGACTAAAAACAGTGACAGTGCCGTATCCAAGGAAGTGAGTAGGGGCAAAGGGACAGGGAGGTGGGCTGGGCTGGGCTGCAGGGGACACTTTCTGCCCGGAGAACAGTGCTTCGAAGGGTGGGAACCAACTGCAAGCCCATGGAATGAGGACTCACAGGCCAGTTAGCTTCCCTTTGTTCCCAGACATTCTTTTCCTTCTTTCCTCTATCTCGGCCCTAATCAACCTCATTTGGGTTAAGTGAACTTGGGTCACTTCTACAGGGTGTTTAAGCCAAACTTCTCCTAGGAAGTGACTTCTCACGCTCATGTGGAGGTGGAAGACAGCCACCAGCAACCCAGCTAGTTGGGGTGTACATGGTTCAAAAAAAAGGACAGCAAAACAAAAATATCTCCCCAACCTGATTCTTCTGGAAAGAAAGTATATGACGGGAGGTAAAGGCCCACATTATCACTCATCAGGTATACATGTGGGTGAGCGCTGGCTGGCAGTGATTCAAAGGGAGATCACAGTGAAGAAATTAAAAAACATTCTCCACTGAATTGGGCGGGGGTCCCTTCGGGGAACTGTGAGCCTCCGGCCCCTTTTGTGCTCCTGGGGGGCTGGTCCCCTCATCCTCCTATAGCTCTCAGGTGAAGTCTCACTCCCATAGTGCAGCTGGGGGGCACCCCAGAGGTGTTGGGGCCTACATACGTGTCTTGGACCACGATGTACTGATGGGGGATGAGGCCGTCGATGCCGTTGTGCCGGCCTTCCCACCAGTCGTCGGAAGCCCTCTGGTAAAGCAGCAGTGATGCACCCTTCTTGAAGGACAGTTCTCGGGCTGTTCGGCCCACATAGTCAAACTTGGCAATGGCCTCGATGGGCTCGCACTCTGGCCAGGGCAGAGAAGGAAGAAACACATGTTGTCAGGACCCACAGACTCAGGAAATGGGGTGGCAAGGTCCCAGCAGCTGGACTTACGGGGTGGGGGGATAACCTTGTGTGAAATGTAAGCAAGGACGATGGCAATTCCTGTACAGCTTGTGCCGTCACCCTGAGCAAACTGCTGTCCCTCCCCCTGTCTTTGCTCCCCTGTCCCCTCACCTCGAGTCTCTGTCTGGTGAGACGTACTACAATCCTGTTGTCTCTGACAACTCCTCTGTATTTCCAAACAGCTCATAGTGCTGATCCTGCTTATCATCAAATTTGCTATGCTCTATTTTTAAGTATTATTTCTTCTCTGATTAGCTAGTAACTCAACATTAATTGCAGAAAATTTATCATGCTACATTCTAAGTAATTTATTTATGTTACCCATTCTCCTCAGCAAAACCTAAGTTTTTAGTCTCTATTAAAAGAAAATAACTGGCCTGGTCAACTGTGGAAAAACACACACGAAAATAACTTGAAAAATTAAAAGGCGTTCACAAACGCAGTGTACTTTTTACTTTTGTGTAGGCTTCTGTCTCATCCACAAAATGGGGATAATAAAACGCCCTTTTCATGAAATGGTTAAGGGCAGCCAATGAACTCCACTTCATGAACATGCAAGAATAGTGCTGTGAGGTGTGTATCAGTTACTACTGTCATTGTCTTGATCTGTCCTAGGCTGCACATAGAGATTAGATAGTAAAGACTCCCAGAAACCTAGATCCTGAATGTCAGATCTGCTGGGAAGTAGAGAAGAAAGCTAAATAAAAACAAGATCAGAGCCAGGTGTGGTGGCACACAACTGTAATCCCGGCACTCTGGGAGATGGGCGCAGCAGGGTCACAAGTTTGAGCCCAGCCTTATCAAGACCCTGTTTCAAAATTAAGAAATAGAAAGGACTGGGGATGTAGCTCAGTGTGAAGGCTCTCAGCTCAATTCTCAGTACTGTAAAACAAACAAAATCCCCCCAAATAAACAAAAGGGGCATGCCCACACAGCCCTGAGTAGCAAGTCTGCTCCTGAACAGGCTACGCCAGAGATTTCACTATAGGAGGCTAACCAGAAAGGTCTAAGACTCCTAATGTGTTCTCTACAGCTTCACTATGTCACTTGACCTCTCTGACCTCCGCTTTCTCAACTGTAAAACAATGGCCCTGCCTATTTCACTAGAGATCAAGAGACAAAATATACAAAGCCTCTAACAGCGCTGAGATGAGGCAGCTCTGACCCCACACTAAATTTCCTAGTTCGCCTACTCCCCTCATAATGTGGCAGGTGATGATACTAACTCCCACTCCCATCGGGATCTCTATAAGATGTCCTAATGCTTTTCTCCTTTAAAAGTTGGCCCAGGACAGCAGAATTCATTTGAAGCAAGGGAGGGAGCAGGAAAAGCTCTGCAAACTGTGCCATTTTATTCTTCTGCCCAGAAAATTCTGAAGCCCCCTGTCAGCTGCTGAGCCTTCCCAAGCCCAAGTGATCCAGAAATGGAGGTGTGGAGCTGTTTGAAATGGGAAAATATGCTGGCTGGACAGATCCTAATAAATCTTGAGTACTGCAGAGAGGCCCAGGATGACAGCTGAGCATTCCGGCCCTCGGCGCATACCCACCGACTGCTCGGCACTTGTGCTCCTGACTAAGGAAAAGGTCTGTTTTTCTAGTCAGTCAGGCAACAGGCATACAAGTGAGCAACGGGTCCCTGCGTCCTCCTACCTACTCCCCCTGGCTCACTTCTGTTGGCTTTTGGCACCTGCCTCTCTGCTCCTCAGGCTTGCTGGTTTTCAAGGCATCTCTTCCTCCCTTTGGTCTCCACTTACCTAGCTCGAGGCTAGGCTGCGATAAGGGATCAACATTCTGCAGGACCCAGGCTAGGAAGAGGGACAAGATGGCTAAACGCTAGGTCTAGTTTTTCACCTTTGGTTTAATACAAAGCCTAGTCTATCAGGGGATGTTCCTCCTAGGAAGGGAGAGATGAAAGGCAGGAGAGTTGCCCGCCTGTCCTCAGGGGACTGCCAGGCAGAAGCGTGACAGGTGCACAGGACACACAACCCAACTCAGCACTGGCAGCTGCACCGGGCAGGAGGCAGAGCTTCGTACCATCATCGCTCGTGTGGTGTTCTGTGGTCACATCCTGGGTGGAGTCTTCAGCTGAGGTAGTCTCTCCATGAGGGCTATCACTGCGACAGAAAAGAGTGACCAGGATGTCAGTGACTGCTTGCAAAAATTTCCTCTTTCCCTTTAGACTGCTTCCTGGGAGCAAGAGCATCAGATCAATCCTCAGCTCACTATACCTAGAGAATACACAAAACACACTCAGAATGAAACCGACAGTTCTGCAGGTTCTCCGCTCTAACTCCTGCTGCAAAAACTGCTGCAGACTATTCAGAACTTAGACTAAAGGAAAGCCCTTTAGAAGCTATCAAATAAATTCTTTAGAAAACAGAGAACAGGTCAGCTCCTCCAGGGCTGATTCTCTAGGTGAAATTGTTCCTGGTTCTTGAAGGAGTGCAGTAGAGAGGCAGCAAGGCACTCCTGTCAGATCCAAATGACTTGGATACCACTATGTGATCCCAGAGAAATACACCGTAATCTCCTTCCTGCTCACCTGGGTACCTCAACTATACACTGAAGACAGTGTTCTGTCCACCTCCCAGAGTTGTGTTAGGAGTTAATGGTACCATGTAGTAAAGCATTCAGAGTACTTAATAAGTGGTTCTTCTTTCCTTCATCTTTCTCCCCTCTGTTCTTTTTTAAATTAAATTTTTGTGGTGCTCAGACTGAACCCAAAGCCTTGGGCATGCTAGGCAGGTGCCCCACCCACTTAGCTACATCTTGGTCCTTTCCTTCTCACTTTGCTTGCTACCCTATGTTGCTTTGTGCTTTACTATGAGGCCCTGGGTTTGATGGGGGGAGGGGGCCGGGGGGGGGGAGAGAAAAAAAAACAACCAAAAACTAAAATAAAACAAATTCATCTTTTAAAAAGATCATCCAGGATAGAGAGAATTAAAAATGGCCACAGATTTCAGAGTGGCTGAAAGTACTCACTTCTTCGAAAAGTAGAGAAAAACACTGCTGCGCCTGAGGTTACACCTCCAGTGGCACACAGTAACGAGCCTGCCTCCCAGATGGTGCCCGCCAGCCCTGCTGCCTCTCCCTCCTCAAGGCATGGGTCCTAGCAATCCCAGGAGGTTTTGCACAGACTGGGTGACCAGGTCCAAGGAAGCTTCTCTGACTCCACAGAACATTCTAGAACAGCACCAATAGGACTTTCTCTTTGCCAAAAAATGTGAGGATAATTCCTTATGTTTTCTGGGCCTAAAGTCCCTCTGACAAATTTTGTGACATTCTGGAAACGCATGGGGCTCTCAGGGAACATGGAGCAAAGCCAACCCTTTCCATGTGGTCATCTACTCAGGTGAAAGTTCTCAGGCTGCAGGCAGCCCTGGAGGTCAACCCCACAGCCCCATCCCAGAGTTCCTGCGCCCACCGCTGGGTCAGGCTGGAGCTGGAGGACCTGCATATCCACCTAGCCGACATGACCTGGGTGCTGTTGGTTAGGAACCAATGTGCAACTAAAAATCTTTGTATTTTGGCAAGATGATGCTTTTTAAGGTCTCTTTTGGCCCTAAGATCCTATGCTTTTCTTGTACTACACCCCATATCCCCAACACCCGCCAGGCCCACAACACCCGGGGACCAGAAGAAGCTGCTGCGTACTCCACAGGCTGTCCTAGAACATCGAGTTCCTGCTTTGGGACAGGCAAGAGTGGGAAATGGGTTTGCCTACAATTGAGGGGAGGACAAGTGGCCAAGTGAGGTTCTATTTCCTGACCACCTTCCAGGAACCTTGGGGTTCTCCTCCTTCACTGTCTGAGCTCACTTTGCAAGCACTTCTCTTCCTAAAGAAGAAAGAGGAGAGGTGGGGGGCTTCTGAGTGGGTTTCAATCCAGGTCACTGAAGCTGCTCATCAGTACCCCTGGCATGAGGCCCAGGGCCTCCCACCTAGATGGAGACTGTGGTGTAATAAATGTCAAATGCACAGCACACAGGGGCCTGTGGAGAAGAATGCACAAAGGTGCTTGCCTTTCGGGGGCCAGAGAGAAGGGGTTCTGTGCTCTGGGAGGTCTGGAGCCTGTGATGGTTTGCTATTTGAGCACTAGGGGAGACATTCTGCCCAACTTCCGAAATAGGAACTGGCAACATGACTGCACAGTTTGTCACTCCTCTCAAGAGGGGCAAAACCATGATTCATGTACACAAGGCCTGTTCCCTGGAGCTCACCAGCCAGTGGGCTGAAACTGGAACTCACCAACCTCCCCAGTCACCACCAGCCATCTGTCAGTGACAGAACCTTTCTCACCAAGTCAGCCAGCTGAGGTTCTTCCAGTTTGGACCCAGACCTGGGCTCTGCAGAATGGCGGGGGAGTGAACCCAGAATGTCATGCTACTGGGATGCTCACAGAGGTAAAAATGTCACTTCCCTCACTCTGTGGGCAGGAGTCGCTGCTTGGGGGTCAGGGAGACAGCATGGCCCATTTGGCCTCTAAGTAAGTAAACATCATCCCTTGGCCACCCCTACCTTAATGGATAACAATGGGGCTGGCTGAATTGGTGCCAGATGTTGACTTCGGATGGAGTCTGATTTGTGGTGGCTTGTGCTTTCAGCTCAGGCTGAAACACCATTAAGGGGAAGGAAGCAAGTTAGGGACAGTTGGGGTTGTAAGAGAGACTCAGTTGTCTCTAGTGGAAAATGGCACTGTGAGTTGTATCATGGCAGGCTGCGTAGGCTAACAGCTGGGGCCATGGACTACAAGACAAGAGGTGAGGTTGTGTCCCCATCTCTGAGGCACCTCTGGACTGCGGGAACTTCCTCTGTCCTCTGTAACACGGAAACAGGATTTCATCTGTTGGGAAACGAATACATTATCTGTCCAAGGGAGGGGGTCTGACAGAGCTGTCCCCTAGGGACTCCAAGCCCTGCCCTGTGGAATGCGACCCTGCCTCAGGGTGGAATCACGCCAAACCTGCCCAAAATGGGGCTGAGTCCTCTTCCTCTTCACACATTCGCAAGCATTCTAATGTATCTTCTTACCAACTCACAGTCAGGAGATTATATCGCACTACCCTAAATCTCCCCAGTAAGAATGGATTCCCTGGGACCCAGGACTGCTGTTCTCACAGTCCACAGCATAAGGTAGTGGCTGTGGGGAAGCTCTGGACTAATGAATAGCAGTTGCACACACAACTTTGCAAAGTCTCCTTTCCTGGAGTATTCGTGCTGCTATTAATGTTGTCATTATCTTTCTGAATGGCTCTTCACCACTCAGAACTCATGGAAAAGGGAGGCGGCACAAAGTGGCACTTATTCCATAGTGGGCTGAGTGAGGCAGGGGTCTGCCTGTAGCACCCCAGGCCCTGGCAGTTGTCAGGCCCTGAGTGGAGGCTGGAGGACCGGGTGTTTCTCCTGGCCATCTGTCCCCCGACATCAGTGTGCACTGGTGACTCTTCCCCACCTCCGGCCCGAGCCCCTACCAGTAATCCTCCATGCTTCCTCCTCTGCTGTAGACAGGGCCCTCCAGCTCCCTGGGGTTGGGGAAGATGTTCTCGTGCTGGATGATGATGGTTTTGATCAGCTCGTTCACGTGGGCTTGGCAGGACACCTGGTCATGGCCCTCCGGCACTGACATCAGTGAGGGCCCGAAGCAGATGGCGAGATTGTAGGGGTCCATCATGTTCTCTTCACTGAACTGTGATAAACTGGAGGAGAAGGCAAAAGGGGCAAGCTGGAAAGCTCTCGCATGAATGCCCAGAAAACACAATCACAGGAGGCACTGCCAAGGGCAAAGGCAGAAAGTCCACAAATTGCCACCTGCCTTTCTGGGCATCAGAGCCTTCCAGAAAGTCACCTGGGGACACGAGAGTGACCACCGGATGGTGGTTCAGGAGCCACTGAAAGGTAAATTGGAGGAATCTGCTTATAAGTCTGGCCTTTCTTTCTCTCCAGCTCTCCATTCAAATTCACCTCACTACCTCTCCCTCATCCCCAAACTGGAACCTTACCCACCAAAGACACTCTCCCTTGAGGATGTGTCACTCTACAAAGCTCGCCATGGTTCCTGCAGCCCAACCCATCAAGCCACCAGAGCAGACAGGGCACCTCGGCTTGCCCTGGTAACGGGCACTGTGCAGTGTGTACCTTCATGCAGAGGAAAATAATCAAATTACTAGGGATATCCCACCCTGCCTCTAGACTTAATTAAAAAATAGCCAACTGATTAGCTTTTATATTCCACCAAGACTGTGAATTTCTTTCTCCAATGGCTATTGCAATTGTTTTTCACTTTTGTAATATCCTCTTCTATTATTACATTCAGGATTTATTCAGGAAAAGGTCAATGTGCTGTTCAGACTCTGCTGGTGCTTCCTTGGGCTGTGGGCTGACTTCATCCTTGGGTATTTATTTATTCTGGGAACTCCCCCAGCTCAGCTGCAGTTGCACATCTCCCACATCTCCAATCCTAACTGAAGATCCAAGGCCTTCAAGGGGCCAAGGTGCCTGCTAAGTCCCCACTGGTGCTCGCCTACCCAGGTCCAGAATGCTAGCTCAGCTCTGGACAAGCCCCCACGCAGCCGGCAGAACTGTGAGCTCTACAAAGGTGTGGGGCCTGCGCCAGACACCAGTTATGCACTACCCTGCACTGATTGTGACAGATCCAGCCCTCTGCAGTTGCTCTTCTGAACTGGGAAGAGTTTTATTCCAAAGTAAATAAAAGTCCATCTAGACTCATGTTACAAAGCTGGTTTCCCTCTCTCTCGTCTTCTGGAGGTTCTGAGATGTAGCTCACGCCCCTCCAAAAATCACTGCAGGATGTGAGAATCACAACAGTCACAGGAGGAAGAGCTGAGAACGGCTGTTCTCTACGATCTAGCATCAAATACAGGAGTGACAGGGGAGGATATAAATCCAGAGGCTGGACTGCTTCACAGGGATTCTTACAGATTTAATTTTATAACCCTTCTCTGGATCCTAAATGAAGAGGAAGTTTCTAAGTCCTCCTGCTCACACTGGATCAAGAGAGGAGAGCAGGAATGATTGAGAGATAAGCTAGCTCAAGGCTAATGTGGAAGCAAATCCCAAGCTGGCCAGAGACAGGAGGCTTCAGCAAGGCCTGGTTTCTTAAGTGTGATCTGATAGGGCTTTGGTTGTAGAAAAGAAAACCCATGGTTTCTGGGAAGCCCAGTGGTGAAAAGGGCACAAACTCCAGGCTCTAGTGCGCCAAATGAAAGATAGATGAATGAGGTGAAGCTTACAAGGAAAGAACTGTTCAACTTACAGGTGGTGACAGTGACCAGGGGCTTGAGGAAGCCTTAGCTTCATGGGCTGTGGACTCATGAATTGAGATCCATTTTCTGATTTCCATTAAAAAGCAGGGTAAATGTGCAAGGCCCTTGGTTCAATTCCCAGTACTACATAGGAAAAATAAAAAGACCATGATCCTTTTCTCTCTTCTAATTTAGAGTGGGAATATACGTCTCAGTCTAGGGGCCAACCAGTGGCTCTTAACTATTATATCTGAGGGGCACAGAGGTTTTCAAGAATTTGGCAATAGAGTCAGGCACAGTGGCTCATGCCTGTAGTGTCAGTTACTCAGGAGGCTGAGGCAGGAGGATTACTTGTTCCCAGGAGTTCAGGGTAGGCCTGAAAAACAGTGTGAGTCTCTGTCTCAAACAAGCAAGCAAACAAGGAAAGAATTCAACCAAAGTGGGGTATTTTATCCCCTCCAAAATTCATACATGTGCATATACAAATGCATACAATTTTGTATAACATGTCATGTTATTAAAGCAAGAATAAGATCTCAGGTACTGGATATCTGTATATAAGAAAATATCTGAAATAGCACTGATAATAGCTTCCTGTTTAAAAAAATTTTAATAATAGTTAAGATAATTATACCACTGATTTCTCTGAGTTCACTGAAGAGAAAGATTTGTGCTGGCATTGTTCGGACAACTGAATGCAGATGTCTTGTGCTCTGGGTGAGCGATTTGGGGATGATAATGTGCAATGTATGTACCACTGTTGCCCCGACTGACGTGTTTTGAAATTTTGTTGTAGTTCTTTTTCTTTCTTCTTATTTTAATCCATTAAATAAAAAGGATTTGGAAAAAAATTTTTGTTTTTGGTGTTGACTTACATCCATGCCACCTCGTCTAAGAATAAAACTGTACATTGATAGCTTCAGTCTATTATACCAGTGAATTCTCTCCTAATTGACTTGAATTCATCCTCTTCTGTGCATCCTAAAAACGCTCAGCATTATGCTTAGGAAGTGAGGCTTTTTGGAAGAGCAAGGCAATCAGGACTGGTATTGGAAAACATGTTTCTCATTATGCACTTTTCAGGATTTTTTACTTTCTGATACGTGCAATTGTCTATTTGATTAAATTAAGAAGAAAAAATAGCCCAAGAATTTTAGAATGAAGCAGGCATGGTTTTTGACTCCTGTCTTTACTGTTTACTAGTTCCACAGCATGACTCTAGTTTCCTAATTTCTTCATTGTAAAATAGGGGTGAGGGTCTGCCTCCTTTATATGGCTGCTGGGAAGACAAAATGAGGTGCTATATGCAACGCACTTCACACTGTGCCTAGCATGTATGTAGTGTTCACAAACACTTTCCAGGGTTAGAATATTCCCGTGGTTTTTTGATACAGGAACCCCCATTCTAGTTAGGGGATGGAGGGCAGGATTGCTAACTTCTGGCAACGATTAATTTATAGAACTCTACCCATCTTCTCCCAGCAGGTATTACCTGATGAGCTGATCTTGACTCTAGATCTCCAAATCAAAATCTTAAATGTTCAGGGCACTAAGCTTTGCAGATTTTTTTTTCTTTTTTCTTTTTTGTGATGGGATCCACAGCCCAGCACATGCGAGGCAAGTGCTATAGCTACACCCCTGTCTTGATGTCAGATTTGAAAGACAGAAAAAGCTGAGTTGTTTGGATGACCTAGGCTGGGAACCTCTAGGCCCTTAATAGATGTCACAGGGGCTCCAGAGCTCCCCTTTGCACAGGCAGATCTCACAGCCTTGCCATGATTTCCCTGAGGGCTCTCTTCGAGACAAGGAGGGAAAGTTTGTTTCAGCTGACGCTTTCTGGTGGTCCTTCCAAGCTATTCCTCACTCCCTTACCTGCCTTCTGTAGGCCCCAATCCCCTGACTGGCTGTCCCTTATGTTCTTTCTGGGCAGTAAATTCTACTCTTTATCATCTGCACAAAAGTATTATTCCTTCCCATTGTAAAAAAAAGAAAAAAAAAAAACAAAAAACAAAAAACTCTTGACCCTACAGCTGCCCCAGATTACCGTCCCATTTCCGTGCTCTTTAAAATAAAATTCATTCAGAGTCCTCTGCACTTATTGTTTCTGCTTCTCTGGTTTCTTCTCCACTCCTTCTATGGAATGTATTATGTTCCCCCAAATTTGTATGCTGGAGCCCCACTGTGACTGCATTTGGGGATGGGATTGCAACCTGATAGGACTAATGTCCTCCTAGGAAAAGGAAGAGACAGCAGAGCTCTCCTGTAGTGTACACAGAAGAAAGGCCACGTGTGGACACAGTGAGAAGCTGGTTGTGACCATCAATTGTCACACATCAATTTCTTTGGGTTAGGAACCGCACATTGGATTGGAAGAGCGCACTTCTGTGTGTGGTCATGCAGGAAAGGCCTGGGGTGCTGTGCGCGGTCCCTTGTCTGCTCCTCCCAGCTGCCGTGAACTAAGCAGCTCCACCCCACCACACCCTTCAAGTGACTATGGACTGGATCCCCCTGAACTGTGAGATAAAGTAAACCATTCCTCTTTTAGGCTGTGTCAGGATTGTGCTGGGCAACAGAAAAGCTGACTAATACAAAGGCTGTCTGTAAACCAAGGAGAGGGGCTGCACCAGGAACCAAACTCTGACACTTTGAGCTTGCACTTCCAGACTCGAGAATATATGAAAATAAACTTCAGTTGTTCAAGGCACCAGTCTATGGCATTTGATTATGGCAGCCTGAGTAGACTAATTCACCATCCTTCTGTTCCTTTCCACTCCCTTTACTGTGCTAAAATACCCATAACATAAAATGTAGCATTTCAACCATTAATAAATTACACAGGCCTGGGGTGGTGGTGCATGCCTGTAATCCCAGCACTCAAGAGGCTAAGGTAGGGCAGGTATTGGTCAATGAGGGAGGACAATGACTGGTGACCCTCAAGGGACTGATTCACTCAAGAGTAATTAGCAGTTCCCAGGCCACATGTGAACATCGTTGGGGCCCTGAGGAGTTTTAACTCAAAGACAGTTGGGGTGCAGAGGCAGGGCCTGGCCAGTAATCAGGATAGACACAGCCTCATGGAGGAGGTGGGCTGTGGATCCACTTTAGCTCTGAAGGGCCAGCAATGGGGTGATATGATAGTGTGGGTGCCCCAGAAAGGTCTCAGGGGTCGCTGCCCCGATGCTTGTGGGGCCAGGCTGACTTTGAACTTGTAGCTGAGGCTTGTGAAACGGCCTCTGAAGCTGTATTTCTTTTAAATGGAAATCAACCATATAGGAACTTTTTCATTGTCACTAAGAAATACGTGATCAAACACTCTGGCCCCTTGACTGCCTTTGCTTCCTTCATTTTCAGATTCATGGATCCTGAGAATGGTTTCAGTCAGTCTTGGACTGGGAAGGGACAGAGAGAGCTGGGACCATGGTGACCTGGAGTGCCTGTCCCATCTTGAGGGCAGCCCTGACTCCAACTCCACAGGGCATTGCTGCCACCATTGGAATGCAGGTCCAGGACTGCCAGAGCTGATAACTTTTCAGAAGTAGCTGGTGAAGCTCTCAAATAGTTATGTGCTGCCTCACTGCTTCCCAGACACAACAAACCTGAAGGAAACACGCTGAAGCCCTATCTGGCCCTGCTCAAGTCCAGGGTTCTTAGGAAGAAGCCCAAGTAAGTTTAAGCACAGTGCAGATCGAGGAGGCACATGCCCCACATTCCTGCTCGAGGCCTGCATTGCCACATGGACAGCCTCGCGCTGGGCCCGGCTAGGACGCGCTGCCCGCACAAGAAGCAAGGCTTCAGCCAAGCCCAAGGTCCCTCTGGTCCTCAGAGACCTTTCCTCTAGCCACACTCATACCCCAGGTGACCAGCTGAACACTACCAACACAAGGCGACTCGCATCCCCATACCTCCACCCAGGCTTCTCCCTAAGTGTCAGACCCCCCACGCTTAACTGCTTAAAATTGATGCTGGGACGCTTAATGGGTGCTTCAAATGACCCTGTCCACAGGGGCCCCTGGACCTTGAGAAAGGTCTTTACACCTGTATTCTTAACTCCACAAGTAACATCATAATTTGCCTGTTCCTCATGCCAAAAAAGTAGGATTTCTCTCTTCCCTCACACTCCACATCCACTCCACAAGCAGGTTCTGTCCCTGCTATGTGCAAAATACGCCCCTGCCTGCACCTTCCTGCTACCCACCCTCTATCTACCCGGCCTTCGGCCAAGCATACAGTTGTGTGACCAGGACCCCTCCTGTCCATAACTCTACCCGAACAAACACTGTACACACATCAGATCATCACACCCTTTCCCTGAAAAACCTCCCAATCATTTCCCAATCCAAATCCACTCTCACCAATGGCTCTCAAGTCTTCAAAATCCTTGAGGCTCCTTTTTCAATGTGTTGCTGCTCACACTGTCTTCTCAGAGGGGCCTTTGCTGACCACCCCGTGAAAATGTTCTCCTTTCAACTCTGCCCCCATCCAGTTCCTGCACTCACCTGTTTTGTGGTTGTTGTCGTTTTGAGACAGGGTCTTACCGTGGTAGCCCAGGCTGGCCTAAAACTCGCAGTCCTCCTGCCTCAGCTTCCCAAGAGCTGTGATTGCAAGAGTGTGCCACAAGGCCCAGCCTTCAGCCCTTCTTTCATCTTTTTCTCTTGAGCTAAGCACTAATCCCATCTGAGATGGCTGATGTTATCGGTCCCCTTCCCTGGAACGTGAGCTAGATGACACTCGTCACTTAACAATGTGTTCTTACAGCACAGCACTGTGACCAGCACACAGTAAGCACTTGGTACATAGGTACCAGTGTGAACGAACACACAGGTCTGTCCGGAACTTCCAGTAGCCAAGTAGCCAAAGCCAGAGTCTGATCACTGTGTTCACTGGGGTGGCTACTTACTGATTGAGGAAGGCGAAGAGGTATCTCATGATAATCAGAGTGGTTTTGGGTAGGGCCAGGAGGACTTTCCGGATGTGCAGAGCTCTCTCCTGCAGGTTGTCCATTGCTGAAAGACGAAAGCCATGTGTCATCCTGCACTTGACTGAGACCCAAGGAGGAATGGTCAGAAGCCCTTACCACCAGCAGGCGCAGCACAGAGAGCACCGGATCCAGTCAACACACAGCATGGCAGCCCAGTGATAGCACTGTGAAACTGGCTGCTTTTTTGGGGTGGCTGTCACAAGAGACCACATGTCACTGTTGTGCTCCTGGGACGGAAGAAGTATTGGAGTACCCACCCATCTATCATGCTCTTCTTAAAACCACCATAGACAATGGGCTGACTGCTATCCTGCCACAATGGTCAACACCCAGCGGTGAGGGCCCCCATCTGGCCTACCCATTATACATGCACCGCCCCGCCCCCCCCACTTCTGGACAAGCCTGGCTTGTCTGTTCCCTCTCATCTCCAGTGGGAATGAGTAGGATGTGGCCAGAGACAGGAGGATGGCAGCTCCTGTGTAACCACCCCCAACTCTCATGATGTGGCCCAGTTAAACTACAGGTATGGCCCTGGGCCTGTGGCTGCTGCTGTGGACAGATGCGCAGGGTGTTGCGTGGATACTGTCATTTTGTATAAGTGACATTTATATGACTGTCATTTTCTATGAGGGCCTTTATGGGAAGTACTGGGTTAGGAACAAGAGGTAGGTCAGGGATGTCAGACTCTGAGCAACCACAGCTTGGCTGAAGGGACTCAGCCCTGGAAGGGTCCAGCCCTGGAAGAGACATGGAGACATGACCTAAGGGATGCACACACTGTATCACAAGCATCACTCACTCCCACTGTGGAGGTTCCCACAGGTAAGGAGTCGACAAAGCAAACGAGAAAGCTGATTTCTTGAAAGTTCGAGGCTCACGATAGAGAATGTTTTAGAGTTTCCAGTGATACGAACAGCCCGCTGTGGCATGTGTGCTCTCCCCCACCAGTGCTCTTGGGTGTTCTCAGAGTAACTAAGAGGCACAAGGACTCAGCAAATACTGAGCCAGACTGGAAAGCCAGGGAGCGTGAGGCACCTGGTCAACCCGGGAGGAAGGATTCTGTCTCATTTCAGAGGCACCATCCCCTCCTGCCTCTGGGCCATCCTTCAAATGACATCTGCTTTCAGCAACACCTGATATTAATCTAAGTTTCCACAGACAGTTGTCCATGGAAACAAACGAGAGGATGTTTCAGTATCATGAGCTGAACTAAGTGGTTAGGAATAGCTTCTTTTCAAGTCCCTAGTTTTAGAGCCAAAGGAAGAGAACCCCTAAGAAAATAGAACATATGTATTGCTCTCTGGGAAAATATCATATGGCTACTTTTAAATGTGCAGAGGGCTTTCGTTCTTAGAATGCCCTAGCATAAATACATCTAGCAGATAAGCCATGCCATGGTTAAAACAAACAGGAAACATTTGTAATACTTATGCTGTCCCCCCGATATCACAAAAAGCCCACACCCTAATGTGTAAACTTCAAATAACTGAAAAGACCGGGCCTATGGAAGAATGGAAAGGCATTTTACTAAAGGAAGATAAAGCCTTCTTTTCAGAAGAACAAAGTTATGACTGAAGCAAATCAAAACAAAAGAGCCAGGACTCAGGGCCCTAGACTTACTGAAATGTCACCCTCCCAGCCCTGTCCCTACCACCAGGGATGAAACAGTGAAGACAAGAAGGCAAACTCACCGGGGAAAATGTGAAAAAAGGAAAACTTTACTGAAAAGCACATAAGGAAATAACTCCAGGGAAGTGTTCGGATCTCTGGCTCCCAGCAGCTGTGGCCCAGGAGATAGGCTGAAGGCAGGGCAGTACTTACTGACACAGGCCATCAGGTCGTGAAAGATGTCCTTGGGGAACAGCGGGTGTTCCAGCCCACGGAAGTAAAGCTTCAGGACGCCTGCTATGGAATCCATGTCATGGTCATTCTGGTCCCCAGCCAGGGGGTCCTCTCCTGAGGATGAGCAATGCCCCCCAAAAGGAAAGAAAGTAAGACAGGCAGAAACAGACAGGACAAAGCAGAACTGGTGGGGAAGGGAGACCTATTCGTGTCCTCGAGAAATTCATCATCTCTCTGCCAGCACAGTGTCCACAACTAGGACAGACTGGGGAATAGATACCTTAGCAGGTCTCCATGGGCTCAGGGCCGTTCCCTGGAGCCTAGGGCACAGCAATTGTCTCTCTCACAAGAATATCACAAGTAGGCTGGGCCCAAGTCCCTGGGGGAGAAAAACGAGGCCAAGGAGGCCAGTTCCTCCCACTGGCTCTCATTCCTCTTGGCCTCCAGCAAAGGACACCTACTTACAGGAGCTCCCTATGGAAAATTTCCTATCAGATGTAATTAGATTTAATGACAGGACCAACCTCAAATTGAAACTATATATATCCATTACAGTGACGGAAATTGCCAAAGCTTGCCCATTACCTTAATAGCCCACAAGATAATAAATGGGCTACAATGAACAGGCACATTAGCCTTGATATTAACTGCCACTGAGGGTTCCAGATGAAGCCATAAACCGCTTGGATATCATAGTTAACTTCTTGGTTTTTGGCAGATCATCTGCAGGAGAGGCAGGAAGGTTGGGGCCGAGAAGGAAGGAAGCTGGGATGTGCCCAGCCTCTCCCTGCACATCTAATGGGCTGCGCGTGTGAGAGCAGGTGTCTGGCTGAAGAGGAGGAAGCAGGCTTCCTGAGCTCTGGGGACCTCTCGGGAAGAAAAGTGAAGCCGATACCGCAGGTGGCTGTTCCCTCACCTCTCTCAAAGGCATTTTTGATGTCATTCACTTCCACCTGGGATCCAGACACCCGGAAAATTCCTTCATGCTGTAGTCCTGGAACCACACAGGGAAAAGAGTTCACAGAGAAGAAAAAGCAAGTTCACAACCATAGTACAAGCTCAGCTGAATGCCAGTCTTCCCCAGCAGTGGATATTGAAGTATCCCATGTCTCTTTTTTTTTTTTTTTCAGGCCAATGAGGAAAACATGTGCGGAGATGGTGGGAAAGCCACTGGGAAGATTATGAAGCATCACCTAAAGAAAGAACCAAGTCAGAGACTTAATGGAAGGGACGTCCACAGCCAGCTCTTCTCCTGACTCTGAGGGAGACTGAGGCAGGTGCCTTCCCGCCTTTGCCTAATTCATTTGACTTGCATGGAATGACCTGCTTTCTTATTACCCAGAATGGGAGCTGGGTCATGGCAGTGGAGACATTAGGTACCACTGGAGGAGTTTCATAAGGTTGGAGGTGATAGTGAATGCTTTAGCTGACTTAACACTGTTCTACTATTTGGGGGACAGTGCTTTCAGTAGTGAAGAAAAAGAGGACATGAAAATACAAGGGATCAGTCACATTTGGCACTGTCAGCTACTGCCCTAGGCAATGGTCCCTCCCTGCTGCTTTACTTTAAGGACAAACATGCACAAATGTTACACTAGAATAATGTGCACAAAAAAACTTTGTCTTGAGTTTCGTCAGAGTAGAAATAATTTTTTTTTTTGTGGCACTGGGGATCGAACTCACCACCTCGCACCTGTCAAACAGGCGCGTAAGCTGCTGAGCCAAACTCCCAGCCAGAGTAGAAATAATTATTAATACAAATCGTTAGTGTACTGTAATAGTTATTGTATAGTAGTGATTGCTGCTTTCAAAGGCTCATATAAAGAAAGCACCTGCTCCTTACAGCAAGTGATAAGCTCACACCGGGTCAGGATTAGCAGTAAGTCAGTGTTCTAGCCAAGGGGATTGATGAGTGACGAGCAGCCTTCAGTTACACGAGTAGTAAAAATCTGGGTTAGGACTCAAATCCAGGCCTTGTGGCTCCAACCACGTGCTCATCCTCCACACCAGACCTGTGGGGCTATTGGTGTGCGTGTAGGGAACGTGGAGAATCACATGGCCAGTTTGGACTTGGAGATGGCTTACCGACAGCACCACACACACACACACACACACACACACACAACTATACACCCAGGGAGAAAGCTGGGAAGCACATCTTCAGCGCCAGGCCCAGGGCTTGGGGTGATCTAACACCTCTAAGCACAGCAGGGCTGCCCAGCCTCTCTCAGGAGCTCTGGGCCCTGAGGACTGGCATTTTGTCCAAATCTCTCTATGATGGCACAATCCTTCCAGAACTTTGACATGTCAGCAAGGAATAATGCTGCCTGTTTCAGGGTTATCCTCTCAGTGAGGGGGGCAGCTGGGTTCTATCAACTAGACCTTTGGAGGGAAATGACACAGACCAGGACTAACATTGCTGAATCTGACTGAAATAGCATTAGGAAGTAAGCAGAGGGAATGTGATTACCTTGTTAGTGACAGGACTTAAGCTGTTTGCTCCTCTTAAGGGAATCTCCCGAGTATTCCTCACAGAATAGCAGGCAACAGCAAAATCCATTATTACCAGTGTAGGAGTACTAGGTTAGTTATCTGGTAGGATACCAGAGCCAAAGGATGTTGTTTAAACAGAATGTGAAGAGCAAGTACTCTGACAGAAACAGGCTCAGGTCCACTGACTTGTCAGAAACACAGAGCAAGGAAGTATGGTGAGTGACAGACCAGAGGGTATGTGAAGCACTGTCTGATGTCCGAAGAGAGGGCCAGCATGGTGCTTCTGGATAGGGAGGCCCACCAAGAATGGCAGCCTTGGCCTGTGGGCTCACGACAAGAAGAAACCAGATGTGCACTTGTTGGCAGTGAGGCACCTGGCCTGAAACACACTGCACTCTCATTTGGCCTGGTATCCAGCCTCCATGGAGTACCAAGAGATCAGTCCGAGTTTTTGCTCAACACACAGAATCTTTTGAGCACCCAATGCGATGATATTGAGAGCAGAAACAACATTTTCCAGAAAGGACAGGGAAAACCAATTAGCCTTTTATTATGATTCAGGTAAATCCTTACATAAACAAAATGGCACATCTGTGATCTTGTTTACTTGTTCTTTGAACACACTAACATTCAGGTGTAAAACCCAGTGGACTTGGGCAAGTCATTTGGAAACAGGACAAACCCTTACGTTTTGCAACAGACCCAGTTGTTTTTAATGGCTGCTCTCTGAGATAATTCCTGACATGGTCGCTACGACAACCATGCATTCCTCGCCACCTGACAATGGTGGGCTTTTCCTACATCATGGTTTCACATTACTAGTTCCTGACATTACCTCTCCTTTAAGTCCTCCTGGATTACCCCATCCTGCCATTTACAGAGGAGCCTAGTTTTCTCTAGTTAACAAGGATTATAATACTTACCTCCCAACAGGTATGTTTTTTGTTTTTTAAAGAGAAAAAAAAAGATAAACAGTGACGGGGATATGAAAATAGTAAAGATAAAACCATTCCCAGCATTTGGTGGGCCACAGACCCTTTTGAGACTGACAAAAGTTATGTATATGATCCCCATCAAATGTACATAAAGGTATGTACATTTTATTTTCAAAGACAGGGTCTCACTATTAAGCTAAGGTTGGCAACTACCTCCTGCCTCAGTCTCCCAAGTGTGAGGATACAGCAATATATCGCATACACAAGAATTTTAACTACAGTTTTTTAGAGATTTCACGAATAGTTTGAGTCTATTTGAAAAAAAAATCACTGAACAAGTATTTTTTGAGTAGTTAATATATCCAAACTTAAAAAAAAAATCAATGAGCTTGGTATAGTGAGACTTGCCTATGATCCAAGTACTTGGGTGGCTGGGGCAGGAGGATTGCTGTGAGTTCGAGGCCAGCCTATGCTATGAAATGAGTTCAAGGCCAGCCTGAACTGCAGAGCCAGATCCTGTCTCAAAAAAAAAAAAAAAAAATCAAAAACAAAAACAAACAAAAAACTAAAAACAAAGTATTTATTTGATCAATGCCAGAATACACATCAAGTAATTTCAGAATTGCCAGCCCGTATCTCTGTGATAAAAATAATTAACAACTATACAATAATAATTTATAGCTCTTTTTGTTTTCAGACTTTCACTATACAGTCAAAATATTGTTTTCAAAGTTATTTCCTTCCGCATTCCCCTTCAGTGTGATTATGTTACTCATCATAATATAGTCAGATTTACTTGTCGTTTACATTCTGTTTTGGCTTTTACTTACACCCTCGTTATATTTATTTGTCTTTTGAGTATGCAAACACTAATGAGTTCTAAAAGTCAAATGACACCAAGAGGTATACTCAGAGAAAGGCCAGTCCTCTCCTCTTTCCCATTGCCCCATCACTTCCACCCTCTTTTGGCATGTTTCTTGTAATGGCCAATAAAGTATTAGTTTCTGCATGCTCTTCACATTTTGGTTTTTTTACGTAACAATACCCTAGGAATGTCTCCATACCAGTTCATAGAACACTTCCTTGTGTTTTCACAGTTGTATAGTACGCCACTGTGTGGACATACTAAAGTTTTTACAACCACTATTCTGTGCAGGCGCATTTGGTTTGTTCCAATATTTTGCAATTACAAACAATGCTGCAGCAAATAATCTTGTGCACATACACATTTATATTGTCGGAGGTGTGTCTTCATTGTAAACTAGGATGACTGCTAAATTAGAACATAAGTACATGAGTGGTTCTGTAAGATATCACCAAATTCCCTTCCAAAAGGGTTGTACCCGTCTGAATTTCCATCACCAATACATTAGGAGTGTGCCTGGTTCCCTAGAGCCTCACAACAGAACTGGGCTGAATTTTTATTTCCTTGCACACTGTACCTATATAGGAGCAGACAGGTACATACAAGCTACACTGTCTAAAATCACCTCAGCTACCACTACAGCTTGCACCTTAGGCAGGCCACTGCCATGTTTTGCCTGTAGCAGTTACTACTACTGTAATAACTTCGTGTTTCACCTATAGTCTTATCTCCCTGCAGCAGCCAGAATCCTTTAAAAAAGTTTCCCTCTTCAAAATTTTCCATGATTTCCCATTTTATCCAGAATAAAATCCAAATGCCAATGGCTAAGTGATCTGGTCTCTGCTCCATCTCGTCTCCTCTCTGCTTTCTCGGCTCCTGCATGCTGGCCTCCTGTGAGGCGTTCCAGCAGCCTCTGCACTCTATGTTCCCTCCCTTCCCTAGATGGGAAAGCCTCATGGTTCTGCTCAAACATTACCTTCCCAGGAGAGGTCTTTCCCCTGAACCCATCTAGAACAGTGTCCCCACCCCATTCTCCAACCCTTCCCCTGGCTTTGCTTCATGAAGCTCAACAACGCTCAAATTACTGCATGTAAATTTATTTATTGGCTAATCAACTCATCATCTATCTGTCCTTCCACAAAAGGTAAAGTTCAGGGCAACAGAAATCTTTTATTGGCATGCAACAAGCAAGCAGTATGTATTTTTCTTGAATAAAT
>RJWM01021932.1:0-17243 GCA_004363535.1 Dasyprocta punctata
AGACCTGAAGATCAATGGAATAGATTAGAAGATACAGCCACAACTACAAACACACTTAGCCACCTCATCTTTGACAAAGGGGCCAAACATGTACATTGGAAGAAAGACAGCCTCTTTAACAAATGGTGCTGGAAAAACTGGCTTTCTATATGCCGTAAACTAAAACTAGATCCATGCCTATCACCATGCACTAAAATAATGTCAAAATGGATCAAAGATCTGAATATAAAAACAGAGACACTGAACCTACTAGAAGACAGAGTAGGTAAAAACCTCAATGACATAGGAGTAGGCAGAGAGTTCATGAACAAAAATCAGATTGCATGGGAAACACTTCCCAGAATCAACACCTCATCCCACTAAAAAGTTTTTGCATGTCAAAGGAAATCCCCAACAGAGTGAAAATAAAACCCACAAACTGGGAAAACATCTTAGCCAATTGTCCATCAGACAAAAGACTTCTATCTAAAACATATAAAGATTTAAAAGAAATCAGGCCCCTAAAATTCAAGGACCGAATCCAAAAATGGGCATCTGAGATGAGCCAAGGGGTTCTTAAAATCCAGTCCAAGCAAAGGCTAACCAGAACAAAGGTCACAACCTAGGGCCACACCTGGCTTTTATTAATTCAAGAAGAGGGGAGTGGCATGTGGTCATGTGACTGCGAGAATGGCAGGAAGTGCTGTGAGCTGGGCTTGGTAGGAGGCATAAGAGCACCTCTGCAATACGCAGGAAGAGATACACAGGAAGATACCTGATTTTGATAACAGCCTCTAAGTTTGGAGGAATTTGTTTGAGGAAATGTGTTTTGAGGAAGTCAGCTGCTTGAGCTCTGATGTACAGCTTTTATTACCCTGGGGCCTCCCTGCCTGTTTCTCTAGGCTCAATCCCAGCCAATGGCGCAGCATCTCCCGACCTAGCTCACCCTTAGGAGGAGGAAGCTATGGGCAGGGGATCATCACAGACCTGTCCTTTGCTTCAGAGGCTGCACATTGGCGTCTTGGCTAGACCCATTTCATTGCTTACAAGTCAGTTGAGAAGGCTAAGCAATTTCCTAGCCAGCTCGGTACATATCAGTACACAGAAGCAGGTCAAAGGTGAGTCAAAATGGAGGTGAATTGTCTTCTTCCAGGGGGAGCCGTCTCGGTGGTCCCCAGACTCGGGATGCTAATAACATTGCTCAGTTCAAGTCCAAAAGGGCTGAGAACCCAGAAGACCATTCGTATAAGTCTTAGAATGCAAAAGCCAGAGAGCTTAGAGTTCTGATATCCAAGGTAGGAGAAGAACATCCCAGCTGCAGGAGAGAGAAGGAAAATCCCCTCCTCCACCTTTTTGTTCTCTCTGGGCCACCAGCTGATAGACTGACAGCTGCCCACGCTGAGATCAGATCTGCCCCACTTAGCCCACCCACTCAAATGCCAGGAACTCCTCACAGACGTGTGCATAAACCATGTTTCCCAGCTCTCTCAGTATTCCTTAGTCCACTCAAATCGACACCCAAAAGTAACCATCACAGTGCCTTTACAGGTACAGATTGCCCAGAATTGATTCTTCAACACACAATCAGAAGTTAATCTTTTTTTTTTTTTTTTTTTTTTTTTTGCGGCACCGGGGATCGAACTCACAGCTTCACACCTGCTAGACAGGCGCTTACGCCGCTGAGCCAAACTCCCAGCCCTGGTTTTTTGAGGCAGGGTCGCACTATGTAGCTCAGGTCGGCCTTGCACTCGCATTGTAGCCCAAGCGGGCCTCGAACTCACAACGCTCCTGCTACCTCAGCCTCCCGAGTGCTGGGATTACAGAAGTTAATCTTGTAAGTAATTTTTGTATTTAACAATTCTCATTTATCTAGTTTCCATGGTGACGTATCTTTTCTTTATTTGTTTTGTATCATATTAGCAGCTAACCACTACTAATTTTGATATTTACAGTATTTTTAGCAGACATGTTTTTATTGGAACTGATTTTATGTTTTTCATTCATTCAGTAATTTGCATAAAGTCTTCTAAGATTAGAAGGAAATTTTATCCAAACTCCCCCCTACTTTTAAATCCCTCTCTTCCCAGCTCTCTGCAGTATTTATTCTCAAGTCCTTTTTGAAAATCTTCTTTGATACCATAAAGTCCTCACAGCTTTCTCCTAATTTAATAGTAATTATAATTACCTTTTAAATTTTCTAATCTATCTCAACAAGCATCCTTTTGGTTTTTAAGAATTGGTTGCTTTCTTTTTTCATTCTTAATCTGTGCGCCTGAGTTGATGGAATGTTCTAGATTTTCAGGTCACAACTTTTTTTTTTAGTAAACTTTTAGTCACTGTAACAAAATACCTGAGGTAAAGTAACTTATAAAGGATAATATTTACTTTATCTCAGCTTCAGATGTTTAAGCCCATAATAAACTGGCCTTGTTGTTTTGGGTCTAGGATAAGATAGCACACTGTGGTAGGAAGTACTGAGCAAGCTGCTCTGCAAAAAGTTGGGTTCTGATACCTCCTTCAAGGCCACGCCCCCAATAACTGAAGACCTCTCACTAGGCCCCACCCCTTAAAGCCTCCACCACCTCCAATAGCAGCAAGTTGGGAACTAAACCTTTAACCCATGAACCTTTGGCAACATTTCAGACTCAAACTATAATAGCATCCTTCTAGTTTACTTGCCTTGTTACCCACCTGAGTGAATTTCCTAGGGCTGGCATAACTGTACCAAAAACTTGGTGGCTTAAAACAATACAGATTTGTTCTCTGACAGTTTTGGAGGGCAGAAGGCCAAAAGTAAGATGTTGGCAGTGTTGGCTTCTAGAAACTTTGGGCAAGATCCTTCCTTGCCTCTTTCAGCTGCTGGTGTTTGCCTGCAGTCCTTGGCAGTCCTTGGCAGTCCTTGGGTATAGATCCATCACTCCAGTCAAATGGTTGCCTTCTTTCTGTGCATTCTTCCATCATCTCCCCATCTTCCTTCTGTATCAAGACACCAGTCATAGGGGATGAGGGCCTGCCTGCATAATCTCACTGTGACTTGATTACTTCTGTAAAGCTGTTCCAGATGGAAGTCTTAGCTGAGGCACTAGCGGTTAGGCCTTCAGCGGAACTTTCTGGAAGGACACAATTCAACCCATCAGTTGTCTTTGAGGACATTGCTCCATTGTGCTGAGCCTGGGTTCACCCACCATGGGCCACTCCATGTGCCACGTAGATGGCCAGCTGGGTTTCAGCGTCCTTCTCATCCTTCCATTTTAGATGCCCCTCCTCAGTAGCCTGTCTCTACTGCAGTGCAAGGACTTCAGAGCCAGGTGTTTGGAAGGCTTGCACTGAGGACTTCACCTGCTGGTGAGGCCAGGGAGTACTCTATTCTGGTTCTGTTGCAGCTCTGGCATGCACAGGGGCCTTGGGTGGAGCTGCTCTGTCCTGTATGCCTGGTTCCCTGCCCAGGTCTATCCCTGTCAATCAGGGCTGCTTCTGAGGGTGTGGGTTCCCAGGAAGGACTCACAAACTTAAAATTAGCCCTCACCATGTCAGCGTAAGCTCAGACCACCTTCTGCTGCCACCATTTCTTATCCTCTGTTACTTGCTTTGTTCAGGTGATCTGGAGTAAATCCTCAGACACTGTTCCTGGGTCTACTGCTCTGAGCTGCTTTGTCTTTAGGGTTTTTCAGCTTATTCTTCGGGCCTTTGAATGAGTTGGTCTCTTTCAGATTAGACCCACTGATTGTGCAGTTTCTCTGGGTGTTTAATGTTCTTCTTGTTCCTTCACATGTCAGAATGTAGCTCACGTCTCCCAGGCCAGGAGGTAAAAGTGTGTTCTACCATCATTCTTCTTAACTATGAAGAGAAAGTCATAAGGTTTATATGGGCCAAGGGCTGACAAATAAATTTTAGAACATGCTGCATGTTCCCCCACATTGACACATGTGTCTTCATTGCATAAACATCTGTTGACTGCTGTCAGAATGCAATATTCTGCCCCTTCCAGGGGCTCAGTCTCCAGGGCAGATGATTCCGTCTCAGCCATCAGTCCAGTGAGGACAAATTGACAAGAACACTGAGTTGAGAACATGGGAAGAAGAGCCGGGAATTCTGTATCATGGGGTCAGCAGAGATCTACTGTGGAGTGAATGTTTTAACTCCATTCTACAAGGCTGTCCTCTCCCCAGCAGAGTCACGCAGGGACATGCCCACCTGTCCCGGGAGCCTGGACTCCTTTTCTGTACCCACTCCAGACCCAGTTTTAAACCTGAATTACTGAGCTTCAAAGCCAGGCTAAAAGCATTATAGACTCAGCCCTTTATTTAATAACTTTTGTCTTTAATCAATAGGGTTGCATGAACACAAAACGTAAGCCTTGTCATTGTGGCCCCGTATCACTCTGATACTTTATGTCCAGTGACTGCAAGAAGCATTGTGCCTGGGCAGATAATTGCCTTCCTGGACACTAGCATCCATCACCAGACGGGACCTTTCTTACGCATCTCTGATGGTAATGAACGTGTAGCCCCTTAACTAAATTGAATCCTTCTTGCAATGATTCTCATCTCTACCATCACCTTGGAAAACAAGCTTGCTAAGTCATCAACTTCTGGGGAGAGTGTACTCCCTTTTATTTGGCCCGACATTCAAAAGGCTCAAGCTTGAAGACAAATGTGAGCACATTTTCCATCTGTTTACACCAGGGTGGGTGTGGCTTGACCACTGCACTGTTGGATGGTGGGGACTCTACCGCCAGCATCCTTGATTTTGCAACTCACTCTTCCTGGGCTGGATTATACAGCAGCTGGTTGTTCTCCTAGAGAACCTTGTTTGTTAGGATCCTGCCCGGATTAAGCACAAACTCATCATGAACATTTCAGACTGGCAGGGCCTGTCTCTAAGGCAAGTGTTTGAACCTCATTTCAATTGTGTGTCCTTTCCCCTTTCTCACTGGCACTTTGTGAATACTTGGACACCCTCTGATGCTCTTGCACCAGAAAGATACTAAATCATGTAAGTCCAACTTTTCAGACAAACCCTAGATCAGTGTAGTCATCATTTTCCCTTTGCTGGGACAAAATATTTGACACGCACATCTAAAAGGGGGAGAGGTTGATTCTGGCTCCTGGTTTGTAGAGGGTTCAGTGCGTGGTTGTCTGGCTGCAAGGCAGAAGCAACACAATGAAGAGCGTGGCAAAGAAAACGCCCTCACCCCATGGCAGCCAGGCAGCAGAGAGCAAGAATACACCCTTCCAGATCACACAGCAGTGACCCACCTCCCACCAGGCCCCGCCTCCTGCTAGCACATTTAGCTACTAAACTCATCACATGTCACCCCCATGCCCCAATCACCTTCCATACCCATGAGACTTTGGGGGAACTTTTTTTTTATCTAAAGTAGAAGTCTTACATGTTTTTCTACCTCCATCTAGTCCATCATGCATCATTTTGCAAATATGTGTGTCTTTCAAATGTGTCTTTGTGTTTTCAGACTTCTCCTTTTTAATGCTTCTGTGTGGTCTTGTCTACCAGAGGTCAGTCATGAAGAAACCCAGTGGGTGTAGGACCTAAAAAGAGGTCTAGAAATGGGCAGTGGCCTCTGGCTCTTCCTCTTCCTCGTGTCTGGGGAAGTCAGTGGTACACACAGTCATTCACTTCTTCTGGTAGACAGATTGCCTCAAAAGAAGCATGGGAGAGTTCCATGCAGTTTTCTTTCTTAGCTGACTGGTCACCATCACATTCCATGAGTCCATGGAGTTCAAAAACGAGGGCAGCCAAAGGAGCATGCATACCTATGCATCCAACAGCATCAGTGGGGATGGAGCATCTTGTTTTGCCAAAAGAAAGGAAGCACCCAGAAATTGATATGGAGGTGTCAGAGGATCACAGGAGCCACAGACACACACACACACACACACACACACACACACACATGCACACACGTGCACCTCCCCCTGGACAAGTTGGGATGTTTTGGGTATTAAAAGAAATAACGATAAAATACTGTATTTTGAAGAAAAAAGAACCCAGGAGTCCATAGTGACAATTCATATGCAAGGGGGTGCTTTTCTGCACAAAGCATGGCCAATCGTAAATGTAGAAAGAATGGTAGTTTTGGAAAAATCACCATTAGCAGCCACCATTGTGGTTTGACTGAATCAGACCAAGGCGGATAATGAATGTTAAACCCACTGGAACCAGCATAAAAACAAGGAATACTCAGTGTCCAAATATCCCCGGAAGAGCAAACTTTCACTTGAGTCACAGTCCTGAGGTCTGGTGCCCCCTGGTGGTGAAAGTAGGAAGGACTCGACATTGTCTGCAGTCAAGCCCCAAAATGAACGTTTAGCTTGAATCTAAGCTTTTGCGAGCAATTGAGTACATTCACAACGTGAGATTTTTCTATAAAGATAACTGGAGTAACTTGAAAATTGCAATGCCAATGTCGAAACAATCCAAAAATACGGAGACTCTTCAGGTTGAAGAGAAGTAAAGGAACGTGACAACTAAATGCAGTGTGTGCTTGTTTTTATTTTTATTTATTTATTTTTTTTGAGACAGGGTCTTGCTGTGTAGTTCAAGCTGGCCTTGCATTTATGGCGATCCTCCTGCCTCAGCCTCCCAAGTACTGGGATAACAGGTGTCCACCACTGTCTTTGAGGTGTATGATTCTTGATAGGACCCTATATCAGGATGCAGAATAGTTATAAAAGATATTTCTGGGTTATCTGGGAATATTGATACATAGACTTTGGACTTGATAACATTGTGTTGATGTCATATGTTGAAAATTACAATCGTGTACAGAAAATATTCGTGTTCTGCAGAGGTGTGTGCTGAGGTGTCTAGGGGTGAACCGTCGTGATGTGTTCGTTCACTTGCAAAGGATTCAGCAAAAAATGAATGTGTGTGTGTGCATGTGTGTGTGTGTGTGTGTTTATGTTAGAACAAAGTAAACAAGTAAATGTGATGTATGAAAAACTGGTGAATCTGGTCTTTTCAAATTTTGAGTGTGAGATACTGTACAGAGAGAGAGAGTGAGAGAGAGAGAAGAGAAGGGCAGGGAAGGAGGGGAGAGGAGAGGGGAGGGGAGGGGAGAAAAGGAAAGGAGACTGCTCTCCTGACCTTGGCTGGGAGGGACATAAAGACAAAGCACACACCGCCATCTAGCGGCCGGCCGGCGACCCCTATCAGCTGCTGCCAACTTCGAAGGCCAATTTATCCCACATTATTGGTATCTTTCCCACAGTCCCTGCGGGTTTTTACATTTTCCCATTTGCGAAGCACTAATTTCTGTTTATATTTCTGCTCCTCTAATTTTCCGTTATGGATTTCCAGTTGCTTTGGAGAAACTAGCCAAAAAGCAGATTTCCTCTCCCCAGAAACCTAATTGAGCCCAAATACTTTAATAATCAAGAGGGAAGAAACAGATTCCCACTCCCATGTATTTAACCAGATCCCCCCTTTTGCTGTTCCACACACCACCAGCCAACCGCTGGGCTTTCTAACTTCCTCCTGTGGAAACAAACAAAGACTCACCAAGTGAGAAAAAGCGTTTATTCTGGGCTTGCCAGGGCGAGAGTCACCACTGTCACCGGCATTGCAGCAGGAGAACGGGACGGCTTTAGAGTGGAAGCCGGTGACGGTGGCCTCCTGGCGGGAGGCTCGCTGAAGCAGGCCAGCCTAAGGGATTGGTTAAGGGGTGCAGTTAGCCTTCCCTGGATGCCCTGAGCTGGAGTAGGAACAGAACTCGGGGAAGCTGCCAGCGGTGAACAGAGTCCTGGCCTTGTGGGGCTGAGCGTTACAGCAGCTGTTGTCCAGCTCGCTGAATCGTGACTGCAGGTAACTGTCGGATCTCCTGCGAGTCTGGCAGCAGGCTGGCTGCCTGGGTTATTTGTTATAGCTCAAGGGCTTGGTTTCCTACCAGGTTGCCGCAGGCTGTGCCTCAGAAGTCTGGTTTTATATATGGTGTTGTTACAGTCGAATGGGCCAAAAATAGTCCAGGTTCTTGTGCACGACAAGGAAAGGATTGCCCAGCGTGCACCTCGTAGTGAGTAGCTATGTTGATGGAAGATCATGGGACGGTGGCAGCGGGAGCAAGCAGAAGGGCAAACAGAAAGAGGAGGAAGGGAAACCCTGGCTGGCGGGGCTTCTGGTACATAAAGGGTCAGCCGCCTCTGAGCGCCAGGCGCCTCCCATTCCATCACCGTGTTTATAGCTGAATGGGGGGGGGCTCCCTCAGTGTCCCTGTCTCTAGCTGTCCTGGTGTGGCCACTCTTCGTTTCTGTATTCAGTCACTTATTCTGGAAGCAGTCTGTTCACGAATGTGGCCTGGCACAGTCTAGGTGGCTGCCCTAATTCCGGAAAAGGGGCCCCTGAAGAGGTCACAGAGGACCAGGTTCGCATCCCGGTCTTCCTGTCCAGCCTGGGAGATGCCCCTCCAAGCTCAGCGGGTCTCCTCTTTTTCACAAGGGCGATTCCTGCTGAGCTTTCCTCCCTTGCGAGGACCAGCATCTTAAGAGTTGGCTCTGAGCCCACCTGCACTCTCTGGAGACTGGGGGGAGGCTCACTGGAGCCACACGTGGGGATCAGGAGCCGTCCATTCTCTGTGCTGGCCACCACGGCGGGGCTCACCGTTCACGTGTGCTCTTCCTCTTTCTCTGCCATCAGCCGCTTCGTGTGAAATGGTCCCATCTCAGGTTGCCCTGGGTGAATCTCGACTGGCTCATCGACATCTCCTGCCGGATCACGGAGCTCGACCTTTCCGCCAACTGCCTGGCTTCCCTCCCCTCCGTCATCCCCTGGGGCCTCATCAGCCTCCGGAAGCTGAACCTCTCAGACAACCACCTGGGAGAGCTGCCCGGCGTGCAGTCCTCAGACGAGATCATCTGTTCCAGGTGGGCCCCCAGTACCCCCAGGTCACCACCGCTGACCTCCCGCACGGTCTGCTGGGTTTATGGTTTTGAAAACAAAAATTCTGGCTACAATGTGAGAAGGGAGTCCTGCCGGTAGTTCCGTGAGCTCTGGGGAGCAGAGGAGCAAGGGCCCCTCTCTCTTTTCAGGTGAACTCAGAGAAATGTAGAGAGATGGTCCGGCTAAGGGTCGGACTGACGGCCACACACAACTGCCTGGCCACGATGCCAGTCTTGATCCTGCACAGGAGTCGGAGGACAGTGGCCCGTGGCCTCCTGGGCTGGTGGAAACCTTTTACTCCATCCCCGGGGAAAGTGGGAAGGGGACCTGCAGGACTCTGGCAGCATGGGGACAGTGGGAGCCCCGTCTGCTTTATCTGGGGGTATTGAGAGAGCCTGAACCTTGGGCTTTCTTTAGGACCCATATCTGCAGAGCCTCACGCTGTAAAGGGTTTGAGCTGGTTGCAAACGCTGGGGCTCTAAGTGAAGTGAGAGACGAGGATGTCAGGAAGAGCCTGGGCTCAGCCTGGAGGCCTCGCAGGCGAGTTTTCTGCACCAGAAACTTAAAGAGCAAGGACCATCTGCATATGCTCTTTAACACGGGCTGGGTAGATGAGTCCGCAGGGGTCTGAAAAGCTTGGGCTCCTCTCCTTGGTCTTCCGTCAGCTTGTAGGACACTGTCTTACTTTGCTCCATCACATGTTTTAATCCTTGCCGACCCCTGGGAGCAAGATCACCAAGGAGAGATTCCATCTTCTTTACACCAGATGTGGTAACAGTTAATTGAGTGACTACAAATCATATGTGCCGCACTTTTAGTGCACTCTTGAGCCATGTGCGGGGGACAGGGGAAACAGTACCTCATTTACAAAAAAAAGTGTATGATGGTGTTTTGCCTCTTTCATCTGACGACTTGGCTTGCCTCCTCCCCAACCCCAGGCTCCTTGAAATTGACATTTCCAGCAACAAGTTATCCCACCTCCCACCTGGATTCTTACACCTCTCAAAACTTCAAAAACTGACAGCATCTAAAAATTATTTAGAAAAATTGTTCGAAGAAGAAAATGGTATGTTTTATCATCAGTCGCCTGATGTAATTAAGTCATTTTCCTGACAAGGATTTTTTTTTTTTTCTTAAACCAATTCAACTTTTTCCTCCCCCAGCCACCAACTGGATTGGTCTGCGGAAATTACAGGAACTTGACATATCTGACAATAAACTGACAGAACTCCCCACCCTTTTCCTGCATTCTTTCAAGTCACTCAATTGTCTGAATGTCTCCAGAAACAATCTGAAGGTGTTTCCAGACCCCTGGGCCTGCCCTCTGGTTAGTATCACGCTGGGAGTCGTGAAAGGCACAGTCAGTCCCTGGGGTTTCAGGGGACCCTGGCACAGCTCTCCCCACACAGTCTCACACTTCGTCTCCTGGGAGGCCACACTGGGTCCCAAGGTTCTTGTTCCTAGGCACCCGAGCCCTGTCTCTCAGCATTGCCGCAAGGCCAGGCGTTGCAGGCCGGTAGCTCGCCTGTGAGCCAGCTCTCTTGACTCTGCCTCCGCGAGCCACACATCACCCCCGTGGAGCTTTCCACAGTGGCATCTCGCACCCTGGGGCGGGGTGATGGTTCTGCCCACCAAGGGGTTGGGGGGGAGTTCTTTTAGAAGAACCGTAAAATAAGAAAAAGAACCAATCTGCATTCGCAACACCGCCAGTTCAGTGATATATTTGTTTCTTGGGGACTGGGCTTGTTAAAACAGACGAGTGTGGAACAGCACAAAGAATATGTGTGCTTTATTAAGCCGTTGGTTTTCAACTAGGAAATTTTTCATCACTTGCATTATCATTTCGAGTTGGACCATATGGGTATGGGAAACGAGCCCCAGCATGGCTCTGAATTGTTCCACTATTTCCAGGGACAATGGGACATATGTTCTGGGAGGGAGGAAAAGGACTGTGAGCACCTTTGTCTCCCAAAAAACTCCATCCCCTTTCCTTCCTTGGAGCAGGGCAAGATCGCAGAGCCAGCCAGCATTTGTAACTTCTGAACCCACACTGCCCCTTATGTGTGACGGAGCCCTGTTTACAATGGTCTTATTTTTAACATCAAATTTGCAAACAGCCTTACAGGCATCCTCGCATTGAAAAGCTAATTAATACTCATTTGCTTTCTCATCCAACTCCTAGAAATGTTGTAAAGCATCCAGAAATGCCCTGGAATCTCTGCCAGACAAAATGTCCGTCTTCTGGAAAAATCACCTGAAAGATGTGGATTTTTCAGAAAATGCACTGAAAGAAGTTCCCTTGGGACTTTTCCAGCTTGATGTAAGTCATAGCACTTTATTTCTCATGTTCGGCTTTGGTGGCAGAAATTATTTCACAGCGCAGTGGAATCTGTGTTCTGTTCCTAAGCTTCTGAAACAAGGAAAAGTTGAGCTATAAAAAATACATGCGCTGTTAGGCAAAGATGGGGAGGTGAGGGATGCAATGGCCTCAGGGTGGTGGGATTACGGGTTTGTTCTGTTGGTCAGCTTCCCATTACTGTCACAAATACCTGAGGCAACCAACTTACAATGAAGAGAGGTTTGTTTTGGCTCACAGTTTTGGAGGTTCCATCCACAATCAGTTACTCTTGGCCCTGCAGGGTGCTTGGGGCTGGTATGGCAGCGCTGTTCACCTCATGGCCCAACCCCAAAGGAGGAGGAGGAGGGAGCAGAGTCCTGCTTTTCCCTTCTGTCCCCAGCAACCTGATTTCCTCTTTCCAGAGGTTCCATTACTTCCTGATGGCATCATGAACTGGAGTCCATACTTTGGGGGCTTTGGGGGGTCATTCCAGATCCAAACTGGAGCAGGGACTGTTTTAGTTACTTTTCTTGTTGCTGAGACAAAATACCCAACACTCAGTGTCAAGGGAAGAAAGGTTTATTTAGCGCACAGTGTGAAGAGGTTCTAGTCCATAATTGGCTGGCTCCAGGGCAGGATGCTCTGGCAGAGGGGCAACAGTTCAAGGTGGTAGAAGACAGCAAAAGCACAGAGAGAGAGAGAGAGAGACAGAGAGAGAGAGAGAGATGTTGTATAGCAGACTACCCACCCTAGGGTGGGTGAAGCACCACACCCTTCATCCCAGCATCAGACCGTGAATCAGTCACAAACGGTGGATTCAGCCTCCTCCAAAAAGACCCAGTGACCACATGAGGCTTTGAGGGGACATTCAGACACAGCCATAACAGCCGCCCAGGACTTCCTTCTATGTTGAAACATGCATGCACTGCCCAGTGGCCACTCCCTGGCACTGTCCCTTCCCCATTCCTGGGAGTCCACTGAGGGAGAAGCACCCTGAACTTGGGGAAGGGCTTTCCCAGAGCCCTTGTGCCCAGCTCCCCCAAAGCTGTCTGTGGGCCTTAGGCAGACATTGGCTCAGATGCGTCACACAGAGCCCGGGTCAGCCCCAGAGCAGGGCCTGCTGAGTGCTTGCCCAGAGTGTAAGGGCAGCCCCCACCCCATGGCCTGGCGGTGGATGCGTAGGCTACACTGCCCAGGCATAGTGACCATCCTAGGACACACAGAAGCCAAGGCCACCACCATCTCTCACTGAGAATCCCCCCAAAATAGCAATGGTCCCATGCAGTTGTCAGAGTGGAGGGACCCTAGAATTATAAGCCCTGACAAACACTGGCCAAAGAAAGGGACCTATGCACTACCCAGCCAGAGGGAAAAGAGCCATTAAGGGAGTGGGCGAGGACCTATGTCCCAGCTGCCCTCAGGGCTCCCCTGGCCACGAGTTCCTGTCCACTGCCACGAGGTCCCTGTTCTCAGTGTCTTCCTTGTTTTGCACCAGCACCTTGCAGTCTTGGTTTTCTGGTTTCCATGTAGTATAGATATAGCCACGGGGCTTTGGGGAAGGTCATATTCACTAGTGATCGCCTCTTCCAGACCAGGGTGTTGGGAGGACCCCTATGTCCCCAGCACCAGCCCCAAGTCTGAGCCAGCCACAGGCACCCCCACCCCGGTTCTGATGGTGGGTGATGACATCAACCCCTTCAACAGGAAGGAATCAGAAACACAAGGGGCAACAGCCTGGCTGCCCTCCTGGACTGCTCAACACATGGGATAATCAGGGTCCTGGGGATGCCATCCAGAAAAGGGGTACAGTTGTCTCCAGCACTCCCTTAAAGCAAAACATGTCACAAGTCCAAGGATAAAGTGCAGTGTCCCTCAGTGACCAGGGTCTCCCAATGGACCTGTGACCACAAGGCAAAGAGGTTAATGTTGGGCCATCACAAGGGCCCCCCAGGACCCCTGGGATGGCCAGCAAAGGGCATGTGACTGGGGCAGGTCACCACTAATGGTGACTCTTGGGACTTCTGAACTCTTGAAGAGCTTGGACTCCTTTCATTCTACAGTTGCCCGTCCTGGACTTGGAGGGAAGTTCTTAGGGAGACGCATTATTCCATCTGCTGTGATGAAATCTCCTGTGTGCTTGTTCGTTATTTTGTAGTATGGGGATTGAACCCAGGGCCTTTGCACCGAGCCATATCCCCAGCCGTTTTTTATATTTTTTATTCTGAGATAGGATCTCAATCAATCCCTAAACTGTCCAGACCCACACAACTGGGACCTCTGTAAAGAGGAATCAGCTACAACCATTTGACCATACTGTGTGAGGCAGCTGGCTGACTTTTCTCCTCAGTTTCGCCTCCATTTCTGTATTTGATGCCATCTTTTCCTCTCTCTCCCTCCCTCCCTCCCTCTCAGGCCCTCATGTTCTTGAGGGTCCAGGGAAACCAACTGGTGGCCCTGCCTCCTCAGGAGAAATGGACCTGCAGACAGCTCAAAACCCTGGACCTCTCCAGAAACCAATTTGGCAAGTAAGCAGGGGGTATGTGTCCCTAAATGTGTGTGTGACCACAGGAGACAGGCCTTGGGGATGTTCGAGTGTCCGGGGCTGTGGTACCACAGGCAAAACTAACTGCTTGCCGTGCTGGGGGCTGCACGTCTGAGGTCAAGGTGTCAGCAGGCCTGGTTTCTCCTGTGACCTCCCTCCTTGGCTTGGATATACCGGCTTCCCCATGTGTCTCCCAGAGTCATCTTCTGTGTGGGTCAGTGGTTGAATTTCCTCTTCTTATAAGGACACTAGTCACGATGGATTGCAGCCCACTCTGATGAACTCATTCTAACTTCATCACCTCTTAAAGACCCTACTACCCGTTGGGTATCCTTCATCTGAAATGCTTGGTACCAGGAGTGTTTTTGGATTGGGAATATTTACATTTACATCATGAAACATCTTGGGGAGGGGACCCAAGTCTAACACAAACGTGTTTATGTTTTTTACGCAACTTATAGACATAGCCTGAAGGTTCCTTTAAACACGGTCTGTTTAGTGTGCCTGCATTTTGACTGTGACCCATCACTTGAGCTCAGGCGTAGAACTTTCCGCTGTGGTACTGACAGAATTAGGGTTTCACAGCAGTGTGGATCTCAGACTTTTGGATTAGGGATGTTCAGCTTTTGTCTCCAAATACAGTCGTGTTCTGAGACCCTGCAGGTTAGGACTTCAGCATAGGAATTCTGGGGGACACAATTCAGCCCATGACAGCAACCTTCAATATCTAACCTTTAAAGGCTGCCGTACAATCATGTCTTTAGCCAAAACTAAAATGCCATAGAGAAGTCTTTGCCAATCACCAGCTAACATGTATGTGGACTGAATGAAAAGTACCCACCTGAGCGCCTTCCCATAAAGGGTGGACAGATGGAGACTGGCCCAGTGGCCTTGCGGCAGGAAGCCCAGCCCCCGGGCACCTGCTGAAGGTCGGCACAATGTCCGCTCAGAGAGCTCCCTGCGAGGGTGGTGCCCAGTGGAGCAGCAGCCTCTGGAACGTGCTGGCCCGTGAAACCCTGGCATCTGCCGCATTGGAAAAGCCTGAGAGTGGAAACCAGTAGTCCGCCCCACGTTAGATAATCCTTTCTAAAATGCCTTTCCCAAAAGTCCCCTGTGCTCCATTAGCCTCCTCTAAGCTGCAGAGGTGCAAACACATGCTGGGGGAATTGCTGCCTTCTCTGCATTCCATGGTCTCAGCCTAAATCTCTGCTCTTCCTGGTGCTAGTCTCAAACGCTGGCTCCTCTTTTCACCTTACAGGAGTGAAGATGCACTGAAAACAAAACGCATTTCCTTTTTCACCACCAGAGGCCGCCAGCGTTCAGGGACCGAGACAGGTGTGTGCTGGTGTGGGGAGCTGGTGTGGGGAGCCGGAGGCCACCGAAGAGGCATTTGCCTTGTATCGGGCTTTCCCCTTCGGTGGCCGATGCTGGCTGAAAAACCCACAAGGGCATGATGCTGTTACTCCCTGTGTGCCGTACCTGTGTCCTGAAGCCCCGGTTTCCTGTCTGAAGTCCAGGGTTGCTGGTAGCTATTGCCCGCATGCCAGCCACTGACCGCTTCCAAAGCTGGAGTCTGACCCTCGCAGCACGCGGTGTGGACTGTGGTTCCTCATTCTGCTCGGGAGGAAATCGAGGTTTCCAGGCTGTGTAGTCCACTCAGGCTGCCGCCCAGAAGGCCTCAGACTGGGTGGCTTATGCGACTCCCATTTGCTGTCTCCCTGTCCTGGAGGCCCCGGCATGGTGGGGTTCTGGTGAATCGGGGCTCTCTTCTTGACTTGTGAATGGCCAGCCTCTCCTTTTGTCCTCCCATGGAGGGGACACGAAGAGGCTTTGGGCTGTCTTCCTCCTCTCACATGAGGGCCGCCCTCAAGACCTCGTCTAAACCTGGTTGCTTCTCAAAGCCCTGCCCCCAGATGCCACATTTGCATTTGGGGGGACACACTTCAGTCTGTAGCACAGAGGTTCACCGATTGGTCCTAGATCATGTGGCAGAACCAGGTTTCTACCCAGGATTGGGGGATCCAGCCCTGGGGCCAGGAGACCCGGGTCATTAGCCCCTCCTGCCACGCTGTGATGTTTCCTGGCGTCCACGTACGGTCACCGCCAGGCTGAGCCCCACAGGCTGAGGCTGGTCTGAGGTGGCTGGAGGCCCTGTGGTCTTCCCTAGTGTGGCAGATGCAGAATTTTCCCTAGAGTTTTTGTCCCAATCACTCAACAGCCAGTTCAGCACAAGAAATTTAATTGATGCGTAGTAATTGTACATATTTATGAGGTGCAATATGACTTTTCAATACTTGTATTCAGTGTACAATGATCAGATCAGGGCAATTGCCATTTCTGTCACCTCGAGTATTCATCATTCTTTTGTGTGGAGAACATCTGAATCCCTCTGTGCCAGAAATTTTGAAATACACAATGGATTGTAGCCAGTTATAATTCTCCTACTGTGCTGCTGAACGTCAGATATCATTCTTCTATCTCCCTGTGTCCTTCTCAGGCTCCGGTAACCGCTGTTCTGTTCTTTCTATGAGACTGACTTTGTGGTCAAAGCTAAGACTTCTAAAGCCAGCTGCATTCACAGAATTATCCCACGGATGCTGTCCCATAGAAATTCAGGTCATGTCAAGTGTATTATCGTTTTGTTCTTTGGCACGATGGATTGATGTTGGGAAGCACGGGCAGTGTGAGACAGGGAAGAGAAATGTGGCAGAGGCCAGGTCGCATTTGTGGGAGGTAAACTACATTGTCTATCCACCTGTTGCACTTTCTGGTGGGTTGCTGTGTGTGTGTGTGCGCGCATGTGGTATGTACATAGATTGGTCATCCATGACTGTGTTTGTATGATTGGAAAAGCAACAGCCTATCAGTGGGACAGACAGGAAACTCCAGAACCAAATCTAAGTAAACATAGCCAATCTGTGTCTGCAGTCTCTGCCCCTACAGATTCAATTAACCTTGGATTGAAAATATTAACAAAAAATTGCATCTGTACTGAATGTGTACAGGTTTTTCCCACTTGTCATTGTCCCCTAGCCAAATGCAGTAGGATAACTATTTGCATAGCATGCACATTATGTTTGGCATTATAAACCATCGGGAGATCACCTGAAGGGCATGGGAGGGTGTGTGTAAGTTCTATGTGAATGCTTTGCCATTTTATATGAGCCTCAAGCATCCGTGGGTTTTTGTATCTCTGGGGAACTCTGCAGATACTGAGGGACAGCTGGATGGGAATGTAATACTATATGACAAACCTAGCCTTGCAATTTAATAAAAAAGAATGTTTCATTGTTTTAATGGTATTGGTAAAACTGAGTATCTAGCTACCAGAGGAAACATACAATATAAAATGCCCTACCAGAACATCAGCCACAAAAGTCCCTATGTGAGCCAGGTATGATGATGCACACCTGTGATCTCAGCACTCTGGGAGGCTGAGACAGAAGGATCTCAAATTCAAACCTAGGTTGAAAACTCAAAATAAAAAAT
>RJWM01021932.1:17343-34681 GCA_004363535.1 Dasyprocta punctata
AAAAAAAAAAAAAAAAAAAAAAAAAAAAAAAAAAAAAAAAAAAAAAAAAAAAAAAAAAAAAAAAAAAAAAAAAAAAAAAAAAAAAAAAAAAAAAAAAAAAAAAAAAAAAAAAAAAAAAAAAAAAAAAAAAAAAAAAAAAAAAGGTTTCATATGGATAGGTTTAAGTGAAAAGAAAAAAAAATAAATAACAAGAAAATATATGTATAGTTCAAGGGTGGGGAAGACCTATAAAAGCTAACTAGAAAATCCAGAAATAATTTTTTTAAATGAGAAAAATGTTGGCTGTGTAAATATTGAAAAGTTTTGTTCGATGAAATGAATTATAAACAAACTCATTATGCAGAGAAGAAATATTTGCGACAGGAATTGTTGCAACACGAATTGGCATGAGTCCTTAATAGACAAAGAATGCTTACAAATGAATTTTTTTTTAAAGAAAAAAGGCAACCTAATGGGTTAAAAAAAATGAGCAACAGATATAAACAGCTTGCAGGAAAGGAAGTCTGGACAGCCAGGAGACAGATGAAAAGATCCTTGGCCGCATTCATAGGGAAATACAGTTATGAATTTCATAACTGGGTCCTTTTTAATGAAGGGCCTTAGGACTCTAGAAATTGAGTGCAGATGTAGGGATTTCTCTTGGAAGAAAGGAGAAACAAGCACCATCTTCTCACTGATGCCAAATGGGATGATGGGCATGAAAAGGCGAACTGGGGTGCGACAGGGTCACTTGCTGGCAGGTTGGGCCTTTGGGCTGGGTTGGTTAGAAATCTGCCTCCAGTTTAGAAATGCAGACCCTCTGAAGCCACGCAGGGGGCGCTCACTTAGGGAACCAACCACAGGACCGGAAGGTCAAGGGACACAGTGAAGCACAGCGTAGGAACAGATACCAAGGTCCTGGGCAACGGCTTTGCTGGTGGCGGCCAAGAGCAGGACTGGGGAGCCAGGGGAGGAGTCCACCCCTTTGGGAGGTTCCCTGGCAGAGGAGTGTGGTGGCTTTGGCTTCTCGATACTTTCAGTTTCATCTGGAAAGATGAGGCCCACATTTAAGTGAAAAGAAGGCAGGGGTGGGCAAGTGTGAGCTTGTGAACTTTTCTTAAGCAGAGTTCTCTCAGCTCTCTTGAGCCTGAGGTAAAGAATTATCTGTAAAAAAATTTTTTAAAAAGAATTCTCTATAAAAGACAACTTGTCTGGAGATGGATAGTAAAATTCTAGAGAGATTTATGTAAATTCAAGTGGTCGTATTTGTGTCATGACCTCGTCCAAAAATAATTTGGCTAGCCATTTTTACGGTAAAATTCAGACCCGCAAAGTCATAAATAACTTACGAATAAATAACTACAGTTCATAAATACCTCAAACCGTGTTCTCCCGGCCTAGTTTCCACCGGTTTCGACTCTAGGCCCGGAGGTGTGTGACAGGTGCTGCCTCTCTGCGGAGCAGTGGGTCCTTATTCCACTCATCCATCACTTAAAGAGGCTTCATAAACACCAGGGCGAAACTTTAAACCTGGAAAGCCCTCAAGCCAGGTGTTCAGAATGCGCCCTTTCTCTGGGAAGAAAGTAAACCTTTCTTGCGACAGATGTTCTTTCATGCAATATGTGATTTAGGGCAGGCTCATATTGGTCATCCCTTTTCACTGAAGGAAGAAAAGAAACCTTTTTGAACCGAGTCGGCATCTGTACTGAATATGTATAGACTTTCCCCTCCTTGTCATGGTCCCCTAAGCAAATATTGTACCGTAGAACAACTATCTACCCTTGTAGAACCTGGTCTCGTACAAAGCCACCTTTAAAAGTCTGCTGCAAGTTTATTTCCATGGCGATGCCCACTACAAGTCCCATTCACAGCAGCATGTTTTCCAGGCATCCATCTTGATATGCCACCGTCGTGTTTTCCAGAATGTTCTCTGAGGCCTGGTCACCCCATTACTCTTGGTACTGCCACTTCTGTGTGGAGAAAAGCGACAGTTGAGAGAGGCAGTTATAATCAAAGGCAACCAAACATGGTTTCAGCCCGATGGAAGACTCCTGGCTTCTGTTTCTTCCTTCTCTGGCGGGGAGCCCCCGGGGGACTCTAAGGCATTCCTTTTATCTTGAATTCCCTGAGCTTCAAGATATGCTGTGTCATCCACTCTCCCTGCCTCTGAAGGCACTTCAGAGATTCTGCTGAAACCTAAACCTCTGATCCAATCTTCGTGAATGTGCATTTCCCAGCTCTCAGCCTCGTTCTTTCTCAATACCAGTGCCCTGTGCAGTGGGAACAGCAGATCTGACATGCTTTTAAGGGTAATCTCATAATTAACCTAACTAATGGAGTCATTTGAATACCAACTAACTGATTTTTCAGAGTGTCATCTTAGCAACATAAAGACTTAGGCCACAGCATTGCCTTTCTAGTTAACTAGAGTCTTTTCCTGGGAGAAGTAACCCATGTATATTTGAAAACAAAATTATCAAACAGCACTGAAGGGCATGGGATGAATATACAGACCTATAGCAAGTCCCTCCTTCAGAGACAAGGACAGAATTCATGTGGGACGATAGTGTTTGTGTCTAGCGTGCATCTGTAAGACGTGCAGGTGCGCATGCGCACTGTGGTATGTGTGCGTGCAAGCACATGACTTAAGTGTGTGGGTGTGTACATCTCTGGAGATGTGTTCTGACATGCTGATAAACCTAGAAATCTGATTTGGTACATGGCTTTTTTAGTTCATCAGTAGCTCTTGAGTATCCCTTTACACCCATACATGTGACCTGCCCCGTGCTTTGGAAAAATTGCATATTTTGCTGTTACTGACCTGACCCCCTGTGGACACGTGGTTGTCCTCTCTCTTTGCTATTGCAAGCGGTGTGACACCAAGCATCCCCATGGTCACGTCTCTGCCACATATGCATGCAAGGATGTCTGTAGAATTAGAATCACTAGGTCAGTGAGTGGAGCCTTGTATTCCAGCACGATTGCCAGAATGCCCTGTGGAGGTCGCACCTGTTCATGCATCCACTTGGTCTCCACTTGTGATGGTCCAGAACTATTTAAGAACATGCAGTCTGCTTTGCTGTTTCTTTGCAGGGTATGTGCTGGAATTTCCAGCCTTCCTAAGCGAGTCTTTAGAAGTCCTGTGTCTGAATGACAACCAACTGGATGCAGTCCCGCCCTCAGTTTGCCTGCTGAAGAGCTTATCTGAGCTCTACTTGGGAAAGTAAGTATGGCAAGGGCAGGTGAATGACCCTGCCTGCCAAAGGAGGCAGAATGACCTCCCTTAAGTCACCTAGGGACAAAGGAGCTAGGCAGGAAGAAACCATCTACTTAACAGAGCTGGCAGTGAGATTTTCAGACCTGAGAATGGTGCAGGAGGTAGTGGAGGGGGAGATGCAGTGATACCCGCTTTGCTCCTTCACCCAGGATGTAACAAGAGGACCAATCATTCCTTCGTCCTTCCGTTTACTGAGTACCCACCGCATGCCAGATACTTCCAGGGATTGTAGGCTTTGTGCAAAACTTGATGAAAATATAAACTATTATGTTAATCTCTTCTTATTCTGGTACTGGGGATTGAACACAGGACCTTGGCACTGAGCTACATTCCCAGCCCTTTTTTATTTTTCATTTCAAGACAGAGTCTCACTAAATTGCTAAGTTCCCCAGGCTAGTCTCAAGCTTGTGATCCTCCTGGCACAGCCTCCCAGAGTGCTGGGAATATAGCGTGCACCACTAAGTTTATGTTCATCTTAAAGCCACGCTGCTTTTTCATGAGGAGGTAGTAGTCGTCTTAATAGTAGTGTAACTGGTATGAGACAAGGAAATTTGGGAAGGGAACTCAATTCTAAGCCATGAAGACTTGCAAGATAGAATTGTCCTTTGTGCCACAGACCACCCAGGGAGAAAGACTTTGGGCTTAGTGTTTAAATGAAACACTTGAAGTCAGGGTCCAAGGTGTGGGGCTGGGGTGAAAGCCAACAGCAGACCTTTCAGTTTACGGAGGCTGATGGGAGCTCTGTGTGTGTGTGTGTGTGTGTGTGTGTGTGTGTGCTGGCGCACGTGCACACCCTAGCAACCCTGGCCTCCGAGAGCTCCCTCCTGAGTTGGGGCAGCTGAGCAACCTCTGGCAACTGGACGTGGAAGACTTGAGCATCAGCAATGTGCCCGCGGAGATCAGGAAAGAAGGTAGGGCCTCTTCACCCTGTCCTTGACAAAGCAACTCAGATCCACCTGCCAGGCTCCCGGGATGAGGACGGTGAGAGACCCCTGGGGCGCAGCTCCAACTTCAGGGTTTTGAAAACGGCCGTGCAGTTGTCCCCAAAGCAATAGTTTTAGCAATGTGGTAAAGCTGTCTTTACTTTGATACTTCTGGGGTGATTTAGATCTTGGCCTCCCCCCACCAGATCGGCCATCTTCCTTGGCTGTCCATTTGGAACACGTAGGAGATGTCCCTTTGCAGCAGGGGTTGGCAGCCTAGGAGACGTGAGCATGCTCCCATGTCCCTTAGCAGTGGCGTCCACTCACCCCTTTGCGATCTGTGCAGGCCCCAAAGCCATGCTGTCTTTCCTGCGTGCTCAGCTGCGGAAAGCAGAGAAGTGCAAGCTGATGAAGATGATTGTCGTGGGTCCCCCACGCCAGGGCAAGTCCACCCTCCTGGAGATCTTGCAGACGGGCAGAGCCCCCCAGGTGGCACACAGTGAGGCCACCATCAGGACGACCAAGTGGGAGCTCCAGAGGCCAGCAGGCTCCAAAGCCAAGGTCAAGGACGGTCAGCGTGCGGAACTGATGGGTGGGAAGGACTTTACTGGGGACCCTTTTCCCTCTTCCCTGGAGACCCCAGGGTTTTCTGAGTCTGGTGTCCAAGGTCCAGGATGTTTGCAGGGGCCACTGTGTGCTATGTGTTGATCCAACCCAGTTCCTGCCAAGGACAGCAAATCAGCTCTTTATGTGACCTCGTAGTTTTTCTGTGGTTATTAAACTGAGGCTCTGAGCCAGGGACTCTGATCCCTGACTTTCCATTAGATTCCCTTGGGTGGCTTTAAAAGACAGCAGTGCTTACACCTCACCACTCCCTGGCCCCAAAGACTCAGAGACAAATGGCCCAGGGTGCTGCCCCCAACCAGGGCTGAGAACAAAGTATGCCTCTTAATCTGTCTGTCCCCTAGCAAGAAACCTGAGAAAGTACTGCTGGAGTTACTGCTCTGTCCTCCCTAGTTCTGCTTGCACCCCAGGGTCCAAAACCTCCACACATTACCGTCTTCTCCACTTAGCACTGGGGGAAATGGAAATGGGCATTTTCTTGCTCTTTAAGCAGAGACAAGTCTGGCCTGTCGGTGGCCCTCCATCCCTGGAGGTGTCCTGGGCTGGTTAGGACCGTGCACAGGCAGTGCCATCCTCACCTGCCTCGTTTGTATTTCTGCTGCCTGTGGTGACTCAGAATCCGAGGTCCAAAGAGGGGGTCAGTGCAGGGGCCACCAAGTGGCCTTGTGGATGTGTGGCATGATTTTTTCCATAGTCCCCAGGCACAGTGAAAGCTGCAGAATTCTCCCACAGAACCACTTTCTAAATCAGGGAAATTCAGTTTGAGAAATGAGGTGCTTAACCTGAATGTACATTCTAACATCACAGATGCAGAAACCGGTCCTCTTAAACTGTGGCCCTTGGGACTGGAGCTCCACTCAGCAGGAGAGCAAGAGCTCAGTTGTCCGAGGCTCTGATCTATCCCCAGCATAAAAACAAACAAGCAAAATGGAGTCCTGTGCGTTAGGGTCTGAGCAATGAAATAAGTAACACCAGGCCCACCCGGAACACCCCAAAAGGGAATCTAGCTGACTCATGTCCGAAGTTTCTCTAAATAACCAGAGTCTTCTGCACACGCTCTGGCTCTGCCTTTTTAACAGTGACTCAGTCTCATTTTCTTCCAGCTATTTTTTTTAACAAATGGTCGTCCAAAGCCTGAGGGATGAAATCGCATTCGCATTTTTTTTTTCCCGTGCGCTTCCTGCCTGCCATCACTAAATCCCCCTCCTAGAACCGGGTGGTGGCCAGCCAATCTTGTGGCTGCCGAGCCCCAAAACGCTCTGTGTGGCTGACCTGTAGCCAGCTGAGCACAGCTGTCTGCTTTCATCTCTACACGGAACCGGGTCAGCGCGCTGTCTGTGTCTTGGCGGCCCGGGCGCTGCATCATGGAAACGACTCCTCCTCACTCAGCCAGCTGCAGCCTCAGTGTCGCGGGCCAGCTGTGACCTCACCCGCTGATAGCGAAGAAACCACCGTTTACACAGCCTTCCCAGCAGCCCAGCAGTTCTTCTGTTATTTGCTTCCCATATCAGGAGTTTCCCATCCTCCTTGGTGGGCGCAGCCCTCTGACCTACACAAGTTCGGAGGCGCCTCCCCAGCCCCACCCGGGCGCAGGAAGTTAATGGCTGTGGGACCTGTGGCCTCAGAGCAGGGGCTTCCTCCAGCCAGTGTCTCTGGACCGCATGCAATGCTCTTCAGTGTCCCCCAGGCCTCCTGTCCAGGGAGCCAGTTAGCAGGAGCTAGAAGCCCCCCAGAAGCCCACCCTTGTGCCACAGGGCGCGTGTCCCCCACTGGACACACTGGGCCGTCACTGCTGACTTTTCCGAGGCCACATCCCTTTCACAGCCCCACGCACAGCATTTGAAGTTGATGGGTTTTCTCAGCGTGGTTTACTAAAATGCCTCCCTGTCCTGCCTTGTTGCTCAAGTAGGTTGAGTCTGTGGAATTCAACGTGTGGGACATCGGGGGCCCTGCCAGCATGGCCACCGTCAATCAGTGCTTCTTCACAGACAAGGCCCTCTACGTGGTGGTCTGGAACCTGGCGCTGGGGGAGGAGGCCGTGGCCAGCCTGCAGTTCTGGCTGCTCAACATCGAGGTGAGAGGCGCCAGCCCTTCCCTCTGTTCTCAGTTCCCGGGGTGTCACAGGGGCCCCACCACCACTCCGGGAGTCCCCTGTACTGAGCAGAAAGGGATCATGTCAGGGAGAAACGCAGGGCACCCCAAAATGTGCCACCTGACTTTCACCGTGGAGCTCTCAAACTCCTTTCCAGCCTGAGGATTGGGGTATCCTTGTAATTTTCTTGTTTACTTTAATGTTAAGGACCATACACACACACACACACACACACACACACACACACACACACACACACCCTGGATGCAGAAGAAGGTATCATAGCCTCTGGTCTCAGGCTGGCCTGGAATTTCTCAAGACTTAGACCCCTTCCCTGTGGCTGAACTCAGTACCCCCTGCATGGAAGAAGTTGTGGGGAACCTCAAACCCCTAGGTGGATAGCAGACCCTTGAGATGGCGGGCTGTGGGTTGGTGACTGAGTGTGGGCTACCAGCCTCCAATTCTGGCACACCTGTACCCCCGGGAAGCTTTTCCTGTCCCTTGTGCATTGGATGAGGGCAGAACTCAGCTGTGGGGTTCTCTGTCACAGGCCAAGGCCCCCAATGCCGTGGTGCTGGTGGTCGGAACACACCTGGACTTAATCGAGGCCAAATTCCGAGTGGAGAGAATCGCGACCCTGCGTGCCTACGTGCTGGCACTGTGCCGCTCACCCTCGGGGTCCAGAGCCACCGGCTTCCCGGACATCACTTTCAAACACTTACAGTGAGTGCTCGTGTTCGTGGCAGCCTCTGTGCAATTTGTTGTGCTCCCCAGAATGTGGCCACTCAGGGCTCCCGAGGCTGGGCGCCTCTGGGTGGAGGGCGATGCCTGGTAGGGCACAGGACACCAAGCACCTAGCAGGACAGGTCCTGGGGATGCAGTCTCTGTCCTTCCTGCCCTGTCCTCTCCCCAACACCGTGGCCAGTACCGTGGGACTAATGGATGTGCACTCAGGCGCCACCCATCCCACTTGCCGATGGGGAACAGACCCCTGGGGAGTCCAGGGGGTCCTGTGGCTGCTGAGTCTGGGAAGGGGTGGTCTGCAGAGGGGGCTGCAGAGTGAGGAGGAATGAGCCATGCAAGTGGGACCAGCCACCTTGCGTTTGTCACCCGACGCAGTTTCTGTCTGTGGAATCTCACCACAGCATGTTGGTTATGGGGCTGTTGTACCCACTTTGCAGATGGTGAAACTGAGGTGCTGTGAACTAAGCAGAGGGTCTCCTGGTGAGACTACAGAAGGGAGGGCATTGCTGCAGCTGTGCTGGTGGCTCTCGGGTTCCTCTCTCTGGACATAGTGCCCTGGGTGCCAGTGTGCAGGGGCGCCTGGGACTGGTCAGCCGGGCTCAGCCTGCAGGAACAGGCTTGAGCATCCCTGGTATGGCCTGAGGACAGCTGGGGATCTGTGGCAATAGCACCGGCTCTGACTCAGAGCGCTGGATCCAGCCTGAGTCTGCTGCTTCACAGCTGGCAACCTTGGGGGTCACCTTGTCCCTCTGTGTTTCACTTTCCTCCTCCATCAAATGACCGTGTTGGGAAGACAGACCAAAGCGACATGTCACGGGGCTCCCAGCTCGGTGCTCTGCACCGAGAAAGCCCTGCACAAACTGCTTGTGTCTTCCTCCATGAGTTCCCAGGACAGCAAACCTCTCGGGGAAACAGAAGCCTCAGGCCTCTGCAGAGTGTGTGACCACGCCCCCCTCTTTCTGCACACACAGCGAGATCTCCTGCAAGACCCTGGAAGGCCAGGAGGGGCTGCGGCAGCTGATCTTCCACGTCACGTGCAGCATGAAGGACGTGGGCAGCACCATCGGCTGCCAGCGGCTTGCGGGGAGGCTGGTGCGTGTCCCCGGGGGCCTGCTTCCCGCCAGGGAGCCCCGCTCCCCTCTGGCTGTGCTATCAAACGCACGTCTGTGTCTAAGGGTCTGCAGTTGCAAGTGGGGCTGGGGAAGGACAGAGGGACGGAGGGTCCTCAGGTTCAGACCAGGGTGCGGGACAGGGCTTGTCTGAGCTGGCTCCCTGCCTTGGTGCTGAGGGACCCACCCACAGCCACCTGTCCCCAGATCCCCAGGAGCTACCTGAGCCTGCAGGAGGCTGTGCTGGCGGAACAGCAGCGCCGCAGCCAGGGCGACAACGTGCAGTACCTGACGGACAGGCAGCTGGAGCAGCTGGTGGGGCAGACGCCCGACAACGACATCAAAGACTACGAGGACCTGCAGTCTGGTGGGCACTCAGCGGCACCTGGGCAGGGGAGCCTGGAAGGCTGGGCCTGTGTTCTGCCGTCCTCTCTCCTTGTCTCAGTTTCTCCTTCTGCCATCATTCAGAGAAAACACCTACAGCATCCACAGCAGCACCGGGTGGCACTGCGGGCAGACACGTAGGGCTGACTGTCCGCGAGGGGGGGACAGAGGCTGAACAACTGCAGCCCATCCTCATTATTCACGGCAGCTGTATTCTATAAAGTGGCCACAGTCGCTGGATTAACAAATGGTTAACCTCTGCACCCAATAGTTTCATCAGCTAATCAGTGCTTGACTTTGCATTATGCATATAAGTGTAGACATCTTCCTCTGCTTCCTCATCCTCCCCTCTTTTTCTTTGTAGTACGGAGCCTCTGCCCTGAGCTGTAGCCCCCACCCCTTTTTATTTGAGACAGGATCTTGCTAAGTCACAAAGTTGCCCAGGCTGGTCTCGGACTTGGTGTCATCCTGCCCCAGCCTCCTGTAGTGCCAGCTTTACAGGCATGCCCCAGTGTGCTCAGCGAGGCTTCTGTTTCAAGATGCCTCACTTAATATATATGGTAGAGTCATTAGCATAGAAACTGCAGCCCACAGCACCTGTTATTTGTGCCTGGACGGTGTTTGTGTAACGCCAGTGATTTCTCAGTAGGGCACATCACAATCATCTCGTGATAACACTGGAGAGCACTTCAGCACTGTGCTCAAGGGTCACTGGAAACAAGAAAATCACTTAAAAAAAAAAAAAGGCTTAACATTTTAAAAGTGTGCACTAAGTGAATCACTAAAGAGATGCCCATCCACAGGGGACGAGCTGCTGCAGAGGTGGAGCTTTGCCTTGTTCAGCCTCAGTCAGAAGCACGCTCACGAGCGAGTCAGGTTTTCACAGCTCGGCGTGCATCTACCAGTGACTGATGAGGCCCAGAATGTTGTGTTTTAGGGCCACAAGTCAATTCTGGCAAGTAGGGCATTTGCAAAGATGGAATGCTAGGAGAAAGGGAATCACCTATAGTTGCCCGTTACCCCTCGGCTCAGGGTTTTGGCAAGAGTTGAAGGTCCCCTGGGGAGCTGGAGCTCGGGCTGTGCCGGTTCCTTCCTAGGAAGCATTAGCAAGCAGACCCCCTGGGGAACAGGGTCACCGTGGAGTCCCTTCTGCCCTCCGGCTAACACTGCTTCCCCGGCCCTGGCAGCCATCAGCTTCCTCATCGAAACAGGCACACTGCTCCACTTCCCCGACACCAGCCACGGCCTGCGGAACCTCTACTTCCTCGACCCCATCTGGCTGTCCGAGTGTCTGCAGAGGATCTTCAGCATCAAGGGCTCCCGCTCAGTGGCCAAGAACGGGGTGATCCGCGCGGAGGACCTCAGGATGCTGCTGGTGGGGACGGGCTTCACGCAGCAGACCGAGGAGCAGTACTTCCAGTTCCTGGCCAAGTTCGAGATCGCCCTGCCCGTCGCCAATGACAGGTGACACCATGGGTGCGGGTGGCCCTGGAAGAAGGGGGTGCAGTCTGAGACCACTGGTGCCTGAACAAATTTCCAGGGGTGTGTGACACCACTGTCACCACCCCCAGCACCAGGGGATGACCTGCTGTCTGGTGTGGGTTCTTTTCCCTTACCAGGTACACAGCTATGGGGAAACCAAAAAGCAGGAAGCCACTTCCACTGAGCACAGCTGGAGTAAGTGGGCATGTGAAGCTAGCATGACACGGGTGGCCCAGGTAGGAGGACATAGCAGTACACACTGGCAAAGGCCTCCTCTTTGGGAGATCGAGGCTGAACAGATGGATAAACAAGGAATTTTCAGCATGTGAGGAAATAAAGTGGGATGCTAGGATGGAGAGGCAGGGATGAAGAGAGAGCCATCTAGCCCGGTGGGCAGCAGTGTCCTTTCACCCAAGACCTGAAATAGTGGAAAGGGACCTCAAGCCTGCCACCCACGTGCACTGGGTCACCACAGCCCCTGTCCATCCTCGTCAGCCTTGCCAGGTGGGGATGGCTTCCCTTCTGTGGGTGCTCGAGACACAGAGGGAGGCCTTTACATCTCCATAATCAGGTCACCAGACTCAGGATTTTCCTTGTACAGTTGCCCCTCAGGAGCAGTAGGGCTCAGTTCCAAGACCCCATGAGGATACCAACATCCACTGATGTTCAAGTCTCTCATTTAAAATGACATCGCATTTGTGTTAGCAGTGTATGAGGAAACACCCAGAGATTGAGGTGTGGGAAAGACTCTGTGTAATTCCATCTACATACAGGCAGCCTGAAATCGGAGTGATAGCAGTGAATATCTGGAGGGAAGGCTATGTGTATATAGCGTTTGGGGTTGGGGGTCGTAGCCCCAAAGAATCCGGATGGGCTGTTAGAGATCAAAGCTGCAAGAACAGTCAGCATAGGTGTGCGTATAAAGCTGGGTTTTCCGGCATCAGGGAGCCGGCAGGTCCAGTCCTAAATTTCTTTATGGCCATCAGTTCTGGTTTGCTGAGGGCAGCAAACCAGCTCTTGCTGTTTGTAGAGGGCAGCACGCAGATCTCTCTCAGGTCAGGCCTGACAGTTTGCATACACTTAACCACCTCTGTACTCTAAACCACCTTTAGATGCCACAGAACCTGTAACCCAGTGTAAATCGTTAGGAAGTAATGACAAGGAAAAGTCTGTAGAAGTTCAGTACAGATAGAATGTTCTAAAATACTTTCACCCTGAAGTGGTCTGAGCCCACGGGTATAGAACTCATAGATACGAAGGGCCAACTGTGCAAGACTTTAGGGAGTCTCTTCCAGAAAGTTCTAAAGACATTTATTGGACTGAAATGGATTTATCTTAAGAGGGTTAGGAGAGCTGAAGGCGAGGCCTTTGTCGAGAGTCCAGCTCTGCATACCTGCAGGGCTGCCCAGAGCTGCCCCTGCCTGCGGCCGCCCTGTACCCACCCTGTGCCTCCCCCAGGCTCCACGGCACGTAGAGGGGGCCCGTGCCTGGAAGGACCTCCCAGGTTTCAGCTGTTCTGAAAGGAGAACAGACGTGAGCGCCTCGGTCACACTTGATGCAGCGTTTTTTATGGTGACCACAAGTGTTCTCGTAAAATGGCCCTCTTTTGCACAAAACAGCTGCACTCTAACTTTTAAGGCAGTTGTGTTATCTCAGTTGGCCAAAAGCAATAAACAACTCCCAAGACTCCCAGGAAAGTTCCTCTGGCCCTGATGTCTACAGTGCCCTTAGAACCGTGCAGCTGTGCTTGTTTTTGCTTCACCAGCCGAAGTCGATGCTAAGTGAGTCCCCAGCCACAACCAAGTTTGCCCAGAATCAACTCCAATTTGCTGTGTCTGGCATTTTTATGACCACAGATGTCTTTCCGTCTTTCCTTCACATCACTGACTAGTTTCTCTCTCTGAGAAACCTCGATAAATATCTCCACCGTGCCCGTCTTCAGTTTTCCTTTAGAGCATTTATTCTCAGCGTATAACTCACCCTCTTTTTTGAAATCAGGGTCCCAAAGGCTCTGTTAGGGAGGTGCCCGTCAGCCTGAGACCTGGGGGATGGCCCGCCCCCAGGGCAGCCGCCTGCAGAGCCTGGGCCACGCTGATCACCAGTCCCCTTGATGTGTTCCAGCTACCTCCTGCCACACCTTCTTCCATCCAAGCCTGGCCTGGACACGCACGGCATGCAGCACCCTACAGCCAACACCATCCAGCGGGTGTTTAAAATGAGCTTCGTGCCCGTCGGCTTTTGGCAAAGGTTCATAGCACGGATGCTGATCAGCTTGGCTGAGATGGATCTGCAGGTAGCTGGGGGCTCTGCCAGGGGAGGCGTGCTGCCATGCTCTGCAGACTTCCCCGTGGGGAGGGATGTGTTGTTTTCGTTAATGGGAGCTGATCGAAGATCCTTCTCCTGCCGCCAACCTGGTGATTTCGGGCCAGGAGGCGAGTTGGGCTCAGAACCCTCGAACCATCCTGTGAATTCCAAATCGGCTCACACTTGGCTTAGGCAGAGCAGTGCTTCTAGAGGACTGCCCACTCCAGATCATTGATGGCTTACCCCCAGCGGTCCTGAGGCCAGGAATTGGCATTTCCAACCATTCACCACTGGCCCGTGACTCTGGACATCTGATCTTGTTGTTCTGGCTACCAGACTCTCCTGACTTCTTGGGCCACTGAAACCAGAATGTCAGGTGTGGCATCATGGCTTTTTTAAATTTTTTAATTTTTTATTTTTTTCTTATGCTGGGATTGAACCCAGGGTCTTCATACTGAACTACATCCCCAAACTTTTTTTAATCTTTATTTTGAGACAGAGTCTCACTTAGTTAATAAGGCTGGACTCGAACTTGTTGACCCTCCTGCCCCAGCCTTATAGAGTGCTGAGATTACAGGCGTGTGCCGCCATGCCTGGTGGTGATTCAGCTCTGCAGTGGAGCTGGAGAACCACCTGGAATAATGAAGACCTAACCCAAAGCGTTGTCTTGAGGGTTATGGAGGCAGCCTGAGCGTCAGGCTGCATTAATTTCATGGAAGAGAATACATGGAAGTAATACTTACCAAGAACAGTGGATCTCAAAGTGGGGCTCCCTAGCCAGCAGAACAGCATGAGAACATCTGAGGTATGCAAATTCTCAGGCCCCAACACAACCCTCAGAAACTCCAGGGTAGAGTCCTGCAATGTGTTTTTGACAAACCCTCCAGGGGATTCTGACACTCTACAGTTTGTGAACCCCTGGCACAAACCCTGACCTTGCATCCTTTTGACATTGACTTTTGTGTGAGCTTACTTTTGGCATTCTAATTAGAACACTCTTATTAAATTATAACTTCTTGGCACAATAAAGGTGCTCTTTGATCTTTCCATTTTATTGAAATGGGAAGAACAATAAGTGCAAGAGCCTGAAAATCCGTCAGCACTTGCAACCTGTGTTAGCAGGCGGCTTTGTTTGCGAGGCCAAGAGTGTGCACCGGCTGAAGGAGTGGGTGCCGGCTGGGATCTAACTGGGCTCTCTGCCCTCTGTTCGGACTCTGTGTCCTGCTGAGCTCTAGGTGGGGAGCATCTTGGGAGGCTGAGCTCGCAAGTGGGGCCCAGCTGGGCACAGGGGCAGCTGTCCTTTCCAGCAGCATCCCTTGCAAAGAATCTTATTGAAATTCAGACTGGTGACAGGGGAAAGGGTTCAGTCTCATCAGCAATCAAAGATATGCAGATTCACACAGCAGAGATGCTACTGGCTCCTATAGAATTAGCAAAGAACTGGACTGCAGTCCCTGGCCCCAGAGAGGGACATTGGTGGTCACTGTGTAGGACAGTCTCATTTCAAAAGCCAGATCCTCAGTATGCATCCAGAGCCTTGAATCACTCAGACCCTTTAACCTATAATCCCGTCACTGAATATCTGAATGAAGGAATCCGTTTGAAACCAAAGAAGCTTCTGCATTTTGCATATTCATTATGGCGTATTAGAGCGAAAGATTGGACTCAACCTAAATATGCAATAGAAAGGGATTGTTCAGGAAATGAATATACCTCTTATCTTTAGAAAACTGAATTTTAAGTGAGTTTTTAATTGTGTAAGAAAAATAATGTTTTTTAAAGTGTACGTTTTTTTTGGTGGTGTTGGAATTGAAGCCAGTGCCATGAGTTTAGCAGTCAGATTCTACCACCGAGCTGCGTCCTCAGCCCAAAAGTTACACAAAGTCAGGAATGTAATATGGACTCAGCTGCTTTTTTAAACATGTATGTAGAGTGAAAAAAGCCTGGAATTAGCAATATCAACATCTTTATGATCTCTCTGCTTGGTGTTTAACTGGTATTTTATTTTCTCTCTTACATTTTTGTCTTGCCCACATTACTTGTGAAGTCAGGAAGTGAAAGATCTTTTGAAGGAAAGCCTATTTCCAATTGCTTGGGAAAATCGGTTCCCAGGGTACCCTGGAGACCCCTCCAGACCATGCAGCTTTAATCTGGCAGCAGGGCTGTGCAGCCGGCGTGGGAGGAGGCGGTGGGGAGCCCGTGGTGATTTATCAAGATGGGGCCGGGCCAGCCCGCTTAGAGCTCTGCGCAGGGGTAGCACAGAGCCTGCATGCTCAAGCAGGGTCTTTTCTCTCTGTCTTTCAGCTTTTTGAAAACAAGAAGAATACTAAAAGCAGGAACAGGAAAGTCACCATTTACAGTTTTACAGGAAACCAGAGAAACCGCTGTAGCACATTCAGAGTGAAAAGAAATCAGACCATCTATTGGCAGGAAGGGCTCCTGGTCACTTTCGATGGGGGCTACCTCAGGTGGGAACATCCGGAAACCTACCACGTGGGTCACCCACATACATGGCAAGGACCCTGTGACAGCCCCACAAGATGCCTCATCTGCTTGGGGCCTGAATTCTGCTTCCGAGAGGAGCTCATGGTGGCTGCTTGCTAGAAACACAAGACCCTCCCTGCGCATGTCCCCCAGCTCAGTCCCTTTGTAGGACAGGAGAGACCAGGGCAGATGGGGCAGCAGTGGGAGCTGTGGGCAGCACCCACCGTCCCCGAGGTGGGGTCATCTACCCAGCCCCTTCTGTGGTCTGAGAGAAGGAGGCAGGCCAGTGGGGAAAAGGAGGCACTTGGGTCCCCAGTCTGACCCCACACTGTGACCTAGCAAGATGCTCTTCTTTTTTATTTAGAAAGGGAGGAAGAGACATAAATTCAGCTGAACAGATAGATATAATGAATGATCAATACACAAGATTGTTCAGTATTTTCAATGAACTTTTCAACGGAATCTTTAACTCTGTGAGAAGAAAGGGAGAGGGGAAAGTAACTTTTCAGCAAGTCAGATTTGAGCCATTCTTTGTGCCTGAAGGTTCCCCAGAGTTGTTCTCACTTAAAGTGAAGTTTCCACTTGATGGATGGGGACACTGTTCAGAGAGTGAAGGAGCTTCCGGAAGTCACACCTGAGGGTCAGACCCACCTGAGCATCCTTACTGCAAACTTCTTATTATGGGGACAAAGACAAAGCGGCCCACAAACACGGGGACGTGACTAGAGGAGGCCCCCGACAGTTCTCAGGGACCCCAGCCTCTCTGTGTCCCCAGCCTCTGGGGCCATTCTTAGAGGGCGGGAGCTCCCTCCAGGGTCTGCTCAACAGAATGGCAATGAGCTGCTCTTTGTTTCTGGGTTACAGTGTGGAATCTTCAGATGTGAACTGGAAAAAGAAAAAGAGTGGAGGAATTAAAATCATTTGCCAATCAGAAATGAGGGACTTCTCGGCAATGGCATTCATCACAGATCATGTGAATTCTTTGATTGATCAGTGGTTTCCTGGTAAGAGAACGTGCTGGATCCAATCCTCTGGCCACGCTTAGGTTTCTTTGTAAGTCAAGGTGGAGTTGGTTCTTTGGGGGAACAGAAGTCCCACCACAATTCAGCCTCAGCAAACCAGCAGGTGGTGTCTTAGCCCTTGGGTAAGAGCCCTGACCCTGGAAGAGTCCAGCTCTGAGCCTGACCAGGGAAAGCTGCGGGGAGGCATGGGCTCAGCCCCCCAGGCTCAGCCCCTGGCTGCACATGATCCTGGAAGAGATGACTTTGGTCCCGAGCATGGCCAAGGACTTGCTCCTGCGAGGCTGCTGTGCACTGTGTTTGCATTTCAGCGGTGACGCTGATGTGAGGGGGAGCGGGTGGGTGGAGATCACACCCCTGCGACAGAGCAGGAAGGGTGGAGAGCACCAGTGCTAAGGGGTCTTGTTCTCCCTGCCTCCCTCACCCATCCCAATGTGGCTCAAACCGCCCACATAGCCCTTCTCGGACCCTTTGGAACTGTTGACAACTGCCCGTTCACCCAAAGAAAACACTTTTTGGAGTGAAGCCCTTGAGGTCCTCTGTGTGTTTATTTCTGGTGTGGAGACAAACCCCCAGGGCAGCCTGCAGGGACCAGTTTGTTGGGAGCAGGAAAGGAGCTGAGGGAGCCCTCCGAAAACTGGACATTGAGCCAGTGGAGAGCAGGTTTGGGGTCCTGGTGCTGCCCTAACTTTTTCTGAGCAGCCTCCTTACCTAGCCAAGACCCCTGCACCCCAGGAGAGCATCAGGGAAGAGGCAGGAGGCTCTCTGAAGGCACAAGACAGCAGGGTCTGGGCTCCTTTAGGGCCCGGGTGCCCTTAGGTACTGGTAGGAAGGGTGATCCACAAGGAAAAGTGGCGTAGAAGCGGCCCTCAGAGAATACCATCCATTGTGTGAGTCGCGGAGATCCGGGGTGGGGC
>RJWM01021933.1:0-34377 GCA_004363535.1 Dasyprocta punctata
CGCCCTTTTCTCAGCCAGCTCAGTACGGAAGACACTGGAAACTTCCTTGTACCATGACTCACTCCTTATTCTGGGTATGAAAAGGACTCAGCTCCCTGCACGCAGCATCTTGTGACAGATCAGGCTTTTCAAGAAGGACCTGTGAGCAGGATAAGAATGTGTGCATGCAGCTTCCTTCATCTCCTCATGATGTTTAGAGTTCGTATCTGGAGGAGCTCCCCATCATTTGGGTCAGCTTCGTGACAGAATCTACAGTCATTACCACTTTGAATTAATTTCTTATGACAATGAATAAATCATTCTTGGTCTTTAAGGTCTCTTTGCAAGTCAGGTCTAGCCCTTCATCCCTCCTGGGTCATCTTTTGGGGAAAAGGGAGACCAAGAGAGGTTGTGGTCTTTGGAGATGGTAGACATTAAAACCTTAAAAACTGTGCCTTAGAAATGAAAAGGAAACTCTGCAGTCTTGAAGCTGATGATCATTTCTGCAGTTAGCCACTCAAGACTATCACACATACCTTCTCATCTTCAGCTTTCTTTTGTTTTATGTAGAATATCATTATCCAATTATCTTAGCAAACCTCTTCCTAAGTACTTGACCTTTTCAGTATTCTGTAATTTAATTCTCTAACCAAATTACCTTCCCAAAGCGTTTCTTTGGTCTAACTCAAAGACAATAAATATTTCTGAGGATAAAATCTTATCCTCAACCTTGGCATGTATTCCTGTTTTGCTGGAAAGAAAGAGGGAATTTGCTTGGACTGGGGTCACCAAGCACTTCTGTGTGATAGGGGTGAATGCCAATGCTGGTATTATCTTTTGGGTTGGCATTTGAAAATCTGGGACCTTCCTGTTAGGAACACAGGAAAATGTTAGGAGAAGCGATTTCATATTTCCCTTGAACACTTTTTTCCTAAACCACTTTCTACTAGATCAGAGGGATAAAAGGTGATGCAAGAACAAATACAATTGTTAAAAACCAAATAGATTTGGATTTGAATTCTGACCTTGCCATTTAACATCCATACAACGGGCAGGTGGTTTGTCTTCTCTGACTTCCAGGCTCCTCATCTGTAACGTGGGATAATAATACTTCCCTGGATGGCAGTGAGAACAAACTGAGAAATTGTGATCCAAGCATTTGGCACTGGAACATGGTAAATAACCAATAAATGTTATTTGTTGGTATTGCTGTATTTAATATAATAAAGTACAATTTAATTTACCTAAGAAGGTGGGATGCTACTGTGTCCTAGTTAGTTCAGGCTGGTATAACAGAGTACCCAGGACTGGGTGGCTTGCAAACAATTGAAACTTTTTGCAGTTTTAGAGAGGAAGTTGAGAGCAGAGTGCCAGCAAAGCGGGGTTTCAGGACGTGCCCCTTCTGGGCAGCAGAATGAGAATTTCTGGGTTCCTCAGGTGATGGAGAGAGGGCAGAACAACTCTCTGGCTGTCCTTCCATAAGGACCCTAATCTTATTCATGAAGGCTCCAGTTTGGGGTCTAACTACCTCCCAAAGTTTCTATCCTACTGCTCTCACATTGGGAGTTTGGATTTCAGTGCTTAACTTTTCAGGAGATACGAACACTCAGTTCGTTGCAGTCATTGGGGCAGAAGAATCAGCGGGGATTTTTAAAGTGACTCAAAACTCATAAGGCAGTTTTTATTTTTCCAGAGTGAGCTGTACTGGGACTTTCAGAAATGATTAATTAGCAGGCCAAGTACACTGAGAAACTGAAGGCAGGTGCCCTAATGCTGGACTTTAAACCAGGAGAAAAAAATGCCCACGTTTCCTCAAGAGCTAACGACAGGAAAGGTCTGGTAATGTCTGCTTTTAGATTAAAATTGGGAGGGCCATTTACAAGTTCTTGGATAGACGCGTGGAGTAACCAGAATTGGTTGTGATGCTGTCTAAAAAAATCCATGTTTTAAAAATGATGATTGAAAAGCAAATAAAGCTGTTAGCTTCCAAGATAAGCACTAAACAGGTTTTTATGGGCAGCACTGCCATGTCCTTCTTCTGGGGTTTGCATCTAACTTTTGTGAAAGTCCTTAAAAAGAAATAGCATATGGTCAGGAACCAGATTTTTTTTTTAAAGGAAAAAAGGTAAAAACAAACTTTCATAACAAAATAATAGGGGAATACCAATAGTACATACGGTACACGTTGTTATCTTTAAAGTAGTTGCTCAAGGTACAAGATATGGGCATAAAATCTCTCCAATCAATACTAGCACAAACCTTTCTTTTTAATAAACTAAGAGATATTAATAGTATAACTGACTTGAATTTTTTCCCTTTTTCCTACTGTCCTTTCCCCTTTTACCCATTATAGTTTCTTTTTCCTTTGGAACAGTTTCTTCCCATTTCACAGTATCTATTGTGCATTTTAGAACTTCACCTTTCAGTTTCTCACACCAGGGACACAATATGATGTTGTCATAAGTAAATCTGATTTATTTCACTTATGAGTATGGTCTCAAATTGCATCCATTTACTTATAAAAGTCTCAGGTTTACCCTTCTTTATGGCTGAGTAGTATTCTATTGTCTAAAGAGACCACAACTTTATTTTATCCATTCCTGGGTTGATGGGTATTTGGATTGTTTCCAAAATTTAGCTGTTACAAATTGTACTGATATAAACATGGGTGCATATATATCACTGTGGTATGATGTTTTTAACTCTTCTGGGAAGATATCAAGAAGGGGAATAGCTGGGTTGAATGGGACATCAAATCCTAGTTTTTTGAGGAATCTCTACACAAAGTTCCACAGTGGTTGTACCAGTCTATACTCTAACCTACAGTGGAGAAGGGTTCCTTTTTCTCCACAGTCCCTCCAGAATTACTATTGGTTGATTTTCACTAATAGCCATTTTTTCTGGGATAGGATGGTATCTCAGTGTTGTTTTAGTTTGTAATTCTCGAATGATCAGTGATGTTAATTATTTTTCCACATATTTATTTGCCGTTTTTATTTCTTCATCTGAGAAGTGTGTATTCATCTCAGATGTCCATTTTTGGATGGGGGTCTTTGAATTTGGGGGCCTGATTTTTTTCAATTCTTTATATGCTCTAGATAGAAGTCATTTGTCTGAGGTACAGTTAGCTAAAATTTTTTCTCACAGAGTGTCTTTTCACTTTGTTGGTGATTTCTTTTGCTGTGCAAAAGTTTTTTTAATAATATAAGATCACAGTTGTTGATTCTTTGATGTGTTTCCCATGTAGTTTGCATTTTGTTCATGAACTTTCTACCCACACCTATGTCTTCAAGATTTCTACCTACTTTCTATTCCAATAGATTTAGCGTTTCTGTTTTAATATTTATATCTTTGATCTATTTTGACTTTAGTGCATGGTGACAGACATGGGTCTAGTTTTTGTCTTTGGAATATATAGAGCCAGTTTCTCCAGCACCATTAATTAAAGAGACTATCCTTTTTCCAGTGAATACGTTTGTCCACTTTGTCAAAGATTAGGTAGCTGAGTGTGTTTGTAATTGTGTCTGCATCCTCTAATCTCTTCCACTGGTCCTCAGGTCTGTTTTTTGCCAGTACCATGCTGATTTTATCACCGTAGTTTTGTAGTATAATTTCAGGTCAGAGATTGTGATGCTTTCTGCCTTGCCTTTGTTGCCCAGGATTGCCTTTCCTATTCTAGGTCTCTTCTGCTTCCAAATGAATTTTAGGAATGTTTTCTCTAGATCTGTGAGGCATGTTAATGGTATTTTGATCAGGATTGCATTAAATGTTTGACAGTTTTGGGAGTATGACCATTTTTACTATGTTGGTTCTTCCTATCCAAAAGCAAGGGATATCTTTCTATTTTCTGATATCCTCTTCAATCTCCTTTTTTTTAAAGAGTACTATAGTTTTCAGAATATAGGTCTTTTACATCCTTTGTTAGGTTGATTCCTAAGTATTTCATTTTTTTGGATGCTATTTTGAAATGCTTTATTTCCATAATTTCTCTCAGTGAGTTTGTTGTTCGTGTAGAGGAATGCTATTGAGTTTTGAGTGTTGACTTTGTATCCAGCTACACTGCTGATAACTCTAGTACTCTTTCGATGGAGTTTTTGGGGTCTTCTATGTAGAATATCATGTCATCTGCAAATAGTGATAATTTAGCTTCTTCCTTTCCTATTCTTATTCCTTTTATTTCTCTCTCTTGTCTAATTGCTCTGCTAACATTTTTAGAACTATATTGAATAGGAGTGGTGGCAGTGGACATCCTTATCTTGTTCCTGATTTTAGAGTGAAAGTTTTCAGTTTTTGTTCATTTAGTATGATGTTGGCTGTTGGCTTGTCATAGGTTGCTTTTATCAGATTGAGATAGATACCATCTATTCTGATTTTCTATAGGATTTTTATCATGAACAAGTGTTGGACTCTATCAAAAGCCTTTTCTGCACCTATTGAGATAACTGCGTGATTTTTGTCTTCGACTCCGGTGATACAGTTTATTTATTGGTTTGCATATGTTGAACCATCCCTGTATTCTTGGGATGAATCCCACTTGGTCATGCTGTATAATCTTCTTTATGGCTTGCTGCATTCCATTCATTAGATCTTAGTGAGGATTTTTTTTCATCTGTGATCATTAGGGAGATTGTCCTGTAGTTCTCTTGTTTGGTTGAATCTTTCTCTGGTTTTGGTAACAGGGTAATACTTGCCTCCAGGAATGAGTTAGGGAGAATTGCTTCCCTTTCAATTTCATTAAAGAGTTTGAAGAGTATTTGTATTATGCATTCTCTAAATTTCTTGTAGAATTCAGCTGTGAATCCATCAGGACCTGGGCTTTTCTTTGTTGGCAAGTTTTTAATTACATTTTCAATTTCATTGACTGATATTGAGTTACCCAGAATTTTTATATCTTCTTGATTCAGCTTTGATAATTCATGCATTTCTAGGAATCTGTCCATTTCTTCTGTGTTTTCCATGCTATGATAGTAAAGATTTTCAAAGTAGGTTTTGATGACCTTCTGAATTTTCACAAGATCTGTAGTGATTTCATTCATTTCATTCCTCATTGCATGAATTTGTCAGAAACCAGACTGAACCCAACATTTTCACACATCCTAGAGCCAGAATGACCATATATCCCCATTTACATGGAACAAATCAGTTGTCATCATTGTTTCAACATCATTATTATTAGTACCCCATTTCACTCTTAAAAGTGTGCTGGTTTAGGAAACAAATCATATAGTTACTCTGTCTGAAACTTCAAATCCTATCTTCCTTTAAAATGTTAAAGCTGGGTATGGTGGCTCACACCTGTAATTCTAGTACTTGGGAGGCACAGGGAAGGGATTGAAAGTTTGAGGCCAGCCTGAGTGATGTAGTGAGACCCTGTCTCAAAATAAGAAAATAAGTTGGACACAGTGGTACATGTGTATAATCCCAGCACTCTGGAAGGCTGAGGCAGGAGGATTGCAAGTTTGAGTCCAAGTCGGGCAATTTAGTGACTTAGCAAAACCATACATCATCATCATCATAAAAGAAAGAGCTGGGAAAGTAACTCAGTGTAAAAGTCCTGGGTTCAATGTCCAGTATCACATCAAAAAAATTGAGCTGGGGATGTATCTCAGTGGTAGAGTGTTTGTTTAGCATGTGTGAGGTCCTGAGTTTGATCCACAGTACCATAACAAGGAAAAAATGCTTATTTTTAATGAATGAAATTATTGTCATATTAATATTCTTAACTCTTAGAGATAGAAAATGTTTCTCTGTTATGATGAAGTAGCATTTGTCCTCTTAGGAGACTTAAAGACAATAGGAAATACATGTCATTATATCCCCCCCTTTTTTGTTTTTCGCTTTCTGGAAACTCAATGCTAATTTGAAGTCTAGTTATAGGACCTTCTGTAGTCAAGGATTTCTAAAGCAATCCCTTACCTGACTTTGTCTTAGTTTTTATTGTCTTTGAGATTGTCTTTCTATGGATGAATTGGAATCATATTTAGACATAAGTGGATATGAAAGACAAAACGAATGCAACTGTTCTCCAAGTATTGATATTCTAGATAGCTATGGATCACCTTGAGGAAGCCAAATGTCACCATCTCAACCCCCCACAAAAAGAATCAGTGCTCTTTAAGCATGCCCACTTGCTACATGACTGGCTTCCCCATTTGACCCTGATTTAATCAATTTTACCTGAATAATTAATCTTATTGGTTGACCATAGTTCTGTCCTACCTTATACCCACCTTATGAGTTCCCATCCCCCCACTTAGACCTGCCTCACTTTGTGATTTTGCTCTATAAAATCCCTAGAAAAGACAGGGTCCTTTGCAACCCACTTGGGACCCTTCTGTCTCTCTCCCAGACAGAAACTTTCTTTCTCTCAATAAATATATTCTGCTCTTAAAAAAAAAAGAAAGAAGTGGATACAAAAATAAAAGAGGTCCTAAATAATTTAGCCATAGTGTTTGTTATGGTTTAGGTCTAAAATGACCCCCAAAGCCTCATATGCTCAAAGGTGGAAATTTTAGAAGGCAGTTGGATTATGGGGGCTTGTAGCTAACTTACTGTTAGGAGGTAGGGTCTGGTTGGAAGAGGTGGGTAATTGGGGACGTGATCCAGAAGGGATTATCGCCCTTTGTGTTTCCTCCCGTCAGTCTCCGCTTCCTGTCCGTCATGCCCCTCTGCCTTCCTGCCTTGCAGCCAGCTGATCACTGATAGAAACATAAGCTAAAATAAGGTGACAGGTATTTTGTCTCAGCAACAAGGAAAGTCATCAAGTTAGTATTTTAAGCATTGTGCACATTCATATTCATAGACAAGGATGAATTAACTAAACAAGACATCTCACATAGGTGCCTCATAATGTTGTGGTACAGGATCATTTTCTGCCCTTACTCCCAATGGCATTCCCAGATCAGCTCATTCTGTGTGGATATTGACAGCACTGAGCAGTAAAAGCTTTGTTCTTGGTGTTCTTAGCCACAGTTACGTATCACAGGAAGGTGTGTACAGAACCATAGCAGCCTCTCTGGAATGGGAGCCACAGCAAGCAATCTCAGAGGCACTGGTGAGCACCAGGCTGCGTGGGACCTGTTTTCAGCAGCGACATCTTGTGGCCACAGTTGCCATGGCAATGATGAGTCTATGGTGGAAACTTCACTGGTCTCTATTAGAGGAAAAAGACATAAGTTTGTATGTATGTATACATAAGATAGCTAAAATGACTATACTACTAAATGTATTAGTTATTGAAGAAGAACAGTTAAAACTCATATGATCAGATCAATTTTACATGTCTGTATCTGTTAATCTAAACAACCCTTTTGAAGGTAACGACATGCAGTATTACAACCATTGTCAAACTTCTGTCATCTTGTTTTGTAAACCTATAATGTTATTGTATTGGATTTGTTGTTGTCATTTGTCTCCTTTGCTTTTTGTCTTTCTTTTCTGTGTCTTTTCTGTCTTTAATAAAAATAAAATAAAAAGTAAAAAAACAACTCTAAGAAAGTCATCTTTAGACTGTGGAAAATTCAGGAGTCTTAAGAGGGAAGACTTACACACCTAATTTCCTGTTATGAGTCAATTAAGAGATCAAACTATTAACCATAAAAATGAGAGATGTGTGAGATCTGCCCACTTGTGCAGCAGTTTCACCCCAGTTTTACTGTCACCCTCAGTGCACACAGGACAGAGAGGGTGAAGGACAGTGTGGTCTCAGAGTATGATGTGGATTGGACACTGGCTGTGGGTAACAAGGAACTACTCCAGTTGGGAATGAGGCCTGCATTCTGATTTAGTGTCTTCTGTATTCAGGATGAGTGTAATGTAGACCCAGATGGCATTTGTCAGGAGCCTAGCCCTCCTGCACTGTTTTATACTTGGAATTACAGTGGTGGGAGCTGCTTAGAGAGAGAGAGAGAGAGAGAGAGAGAGAGAGAGAGAGAGAGAGGAGACAGAGTGACCCAAAATGGGCAACAATAAGTCACTGGGGCCACTTGGAAAGAGAAATCGAAGCCATGCAAACCCACAACCTGGGTTTCAGGCCAGAAGCATCCTGTTGCAGGGCAGTTTAAAACAGATGCCTTCACTGCATTTTTATTGATTTATTTATTTTTAATGAAACAGATGCCCTAGAGGGCATTTCAGATTTTTGCTTCTTGTTTCACTTGCCAGGAAATAGAGATACAGAGGAAAAAGTCTCTGGTGGAAAAATATAATCGGGAGGTGACTGTTGTTTATTTGCTTTATTTAAGCATCAGTAAAAGGAGGACTGACCCAGCTCCTCCTTCTCCACCAGCAAGTTTACTTTCCTTCTTCAGCTGCGTCAGTTTCCCCTCATTTTCCTTCTGAGCTGGAAGAGGCAGCAGACATGTTTTGTTTTGTTGTGCACTTTCCAGGGACATCAATCATGTGCTCAGCACAACATTTCTTTTACCTTGGTTTTCCCTGAGCTGGGGCATCTTCTCCTTTTAATGACATCCCAATATCCTGAGTTCATCCACTGAGTCCTGCATTGAACATTGGAAAAGCTGCTCTTTAGTAATCTATTAAGACCTGTGGATATCTATGCCCAATATCTAGTTCCTTAAAGAAACATTTCTTCAAGGCTGGGCATGGTGCCACATGCCTGTAATCCCAGCACTTGGGAGGCTGAGGCAGGGGGATTGCTGTGAGATTGGGGCCATCCTGGGCTACAAAACTAGACCCTGTCACAAAAAAATATTTTTGAATTGATGTTAATTCCAGGCTACTTAGAAAACATCCTCAGTCATGACAATCATTAAGGGAAAAGTTAGCACGCAAATAAACAATGAGGGCACCCATAAATTTTGAAATACATTTCTGAGATCAGACTTAATGACATGATAGGTACAGTTAACAACCAAGGTAGCTTTTGTGCAGTGTTGGTTTTGGGATAAACATGATAAGAGACTGTGCAGTGTGTGTGTGGGGGTGATGTCAGCCTTGCTCTACTACTGATTGGATAAGTGACCTTGGGTGAAGTCCTTAGCCTGTCTTGTGCCTGGTGTATTAGCTAGTGACAATACCTCATATTTAATGGGCTTTTCACTGAGTATCAGGCATGCTTTAAGATCTTTATATTTAGTAACTTAATTCTCCCAACAATACTTGAGGTTAATATCTTACTTTCTCTCATTGCTGAGACAAAATACCTGGCACGTAAAATTAAGGAAGGAAAGGTTTATGTGTAACTCACGGTTTGTGGAGGTTTCAGTTTGTAATCAGCTGGTTCCCAGACAGGGTGGAGTGGCACAGGGGCAACAGTTCATGGAATTGTAAGACAACAAAAGCAGCAGGAGCTAAAAGGGGTAAGAGCAAACCTCTCTTCCTCCCTTATACTGTAAGCAGGTTACCACCCCTCCCACGGCAGGTGTAGCACTCGCACCATCTCCCTGCCCTCCTCTTGCACGGGATGAGGATGTTTACAAAGTGAGGACCCCGGGCCTCTGCTAAGTCAATTAGTTAAACTTCTAAACTTCTCAAGTTGACACAAGTATCGACCATTACAGTCAGTGTTATTATGTCCACCTCATCTTACAACTGGGAAGACTGGGGGACCAAGAAGCTAAGTAACACGTCTGATATAATAGAACTGTAGAACTGTAAAGCTGTGGGAGTAGAGTCTAAACTCCACAACTGTGCTCTTAGCTCTTCACCTTCTTACACTGATGATCATTACAATAATAATATTCTTCACTGAGTTGTTGAGAGGAACTAATGACACTGTGTTCATAAAGTGAACACAAGCTAAATGTGCACTAGTATGGTGAAAGCTAGATCATTCTAACATTTAATGATTACCAGTGATCTAAGGTTGAAATTGAGCTTTTGAACTCGAAGTTCAGGTGAAATAGCTCTGCTTATTTTTGTGATCTGTTATTTCGAAAAGGAATTTTGAAACAAAACCAGAGGTAGCCACTATAATCCCCACATCAAGGCAACTATTATGAATAAGAAGATTATTAAGGAATTAGCGTGGAGCTTATGAATTGGAAGAAGTGACTTGAACTTCCACTCCTTGAACTCAGTGTTGTTACTAAGCTTTTACCCACCTCCTCTGACATTTTGTCTGGCTAGTGCCCCCCACCCTATTCTTAGGATCCACTTCATGTTGACTGAATGCTTGGAATTATATTTCATTTTGTTTTGTCTTCTGGTGCTTATTACAGTGATGGGCTGCAGCCCCAGAAGGGAGGTAATTTAATCCATTTTTATTAACAAAGTCAAATCATATGTAAATGAATTTGCTTAAGAGCTGTTTAATTAGAAGATGTTTTTATTCCACCATTTGGTGATTCCCTTGATGGAGGAAGACCTCAAAAATGTAGGACTCTTCTACCAGAGGCCCCAAATGTTGGATTTAAGACTGTGTTAATACAGAAGGAAAATTTTTAACTTGGGTCTGGCTTCTGCAGAGACCACTTTCTGAAAGAAATAAAGGGCTAGAGGACTGGGCATTAGCACAGTGGTAGAGCACTAACCTAGCATGTACAAAGCTCTGGGTTTAATCTCCAGCACTTCCAAAACAAATGAGCAAGCAAGCAAACAACAGAGAAGATTAAAGTTGGAAAGACTTTTGAGGTCAGCCATTGCATCTTCCTTAATATGGCAGAAATGGGAGCAGAGACTGTGTTTTCTGAGAAGATTCCTAAATAATGTTGGTCTTTGGCTTGATTAGTCTTAAGGAATTGACCAAAGGGTTATTAACTGGCTGTGATTTTCTGCCTTAATATCCTGTGTGTTTGAAGGTATTTCAGACTATGGATATTATTTACTTAACATGTACCCAAAATGTTATTACAGTGACCCTAGGTAGGGAATATTGTTTGGTCTGCCCAGCACACCTGCCCTCCATTTCTTCTGAACTGTGCCCCCACACTTGGAATTCAAGTGTCCTGTGTGATTTCCGGAGGAGCTGCTGTTTTTTTAGCTGGCTGTGCTTCTGTGTAGTTGACTGACCTGTGGTAGACCCATGACCTGTGTTGGACCAATAAATTCTTTGGGGTTTTGGTGTCCAGTTCAGAAGATCAACAAAGTGGGCTCTTTGGTGCTTGAAACTATGGTAAAGCATTTAGATGCTGTGACTGACTCTGTATTCTTTAACACACAGGAAACTGATCTGCAGGAAAGAGGAAACATTCAGACGGAGAGATGGTTACGGAATGATCAAGTCTAGCTTTGGACTGTCCGAGATTCAGAACTCCAACCGGCTCATTTCTAGATCTTCAATACCAACACAACCAGTAAGTGGGGTGTGGTTTAAAAATATGGTGAATTTTTATATTAAAAATTATTATAACAAAAGACACATTGTTTTTCATACCTTTTGAAATACTTTTCTTACTTCAAACATACAGATTCCATCCTTTTTGCCACTTTCTACAACAGTTCTGAAATTCTACTTTTGCGAGTATCTTTAGTTGTGCTGTTAGGGGTGAGTTGATGGCCTGAGTTGATTCAACACATTTATCTTTCATGGTCATTTTGACTTTGGGGAAGAGCTTGAGGTCACACGGAGCCAGATCCAACAAATAAGGGAGATGAGGACACACCTTAATGTGTTCATAAGCCTGCCTTTCTGTTGGTTAACATTCAGCAGCGGCTTTCAGCTATACTTTTGATCATGCATTGTAAAGAAACGAGAGTGGCTTCCAAAAAGTAGGGAGAATGATAGGATAAATGTGTTCAAAGATAATGGGAGTATTTTGAGGGGGATAATAGCAATGTGTTTTCTACTGAAATAATTTTTTGAAAATTTAAACATTCACCATATGTCTTGATCCACCTCATGCCACAGGCCCCAGAAGGAACTGAGAACCATGTTGTTTAAGATATTTTTTTCCTAAAGCAACTTTAATCCAACTCTGCCAGAGTCCCCCTTCTGCCCAAGTCAGCCGAGTACAGACTTATTTATTCACCAAGTCCCTGCCCTTTCCTGAGGTTTAAATAGGCTCTAAGAGATTTAGTGGTGTTCTAGATAAGGGAGGAGTCTCCTAAAATTAGCTCATTAGTTTCACTGTTGATTTCTTTAATGTCTTAACTTTCCTGATTCCCTGAGGAACCATAATTTTTAACTTCTAGGCTAGGTCAAGTGTACAGAATGCACTGTAGCCTAGGAACATAGGTTCCACATAGCCATTCCAACCTCTAAAGTCTCCCCAAATCCACCAAAGGAACGCATGAGGGGTCATGTCCTCTGCTCACTTCCTGGATTGGTGAGAACACCCCCCACCTCTTCTTGCTGGTCTCCTATATTTCCAAACTCTCTATACGGATGCTTCTTGAATGGGTTTTTATAAAAACTAGGAATAATTGACTTTAAGCAGCTAATACTTTATCCTTATGGAGTAGAAGTGGAAACTTTCGAGAAAAATTGAAAAAGGACTAGATATGTGGCATGAAATGTGGAGTGGAGTATGTTGGGGAATATAAGAATAAACAGTAAAGCATGTTAAATAACCTCCTGTGTGTACTTATTAGCTACTTGAATGTATGGGCGGGGGAGAGAGAGAGGGAGAGAGAGTGTGCAGAGCACTTCTAAAGTTAAAACCTGTGAGTGCTGGAATTTGTTCTGGTGTGCTAGGCAGCCTACTTGTGAATCAGTGGGATGTTTACAAGGCTTGCCTTTGAGCTTTCTTAAAGTAGACCCTGAGCTGTCTTAGGATTAATTTAGTCCCTTGACTGATATGTGGTAAATTATGTCTTGTCTATGCCATCATACTCGGTGGTTAAATATTGAATTCCTTCTCTTTTTAATTTGAGAGTAAAGAGTGTCTACTCTTGCAACTACTACTTGGCATTATGCTAGTGATCCTAATCAGAAAATGAGAAACAATGGAGTCATATCTATTGAAGAGGAAGAAGTAAAACTGCTTTTTTCCTTCTGTAGTTGTTTGTGTAGAAAATTCAAAGAAAAAAAAATAACGAGGTCACAGAGAAAAGGGCAGTATGAAAAAATCAAATAAATTTCTGTGTTCTAACAATGAACACCTGAGTATTAAAATTTTATTTCTTTGTATTCTTATTATACTGGGGCTCAAACCCAGGACCTTGCATATACTAGACAAGTTCTCTACCACTAAGCCACATCCCCAATCCAGATACTGAAATTTTAAAATACTACCATTTGCAGGATTATGAAATCCATAAAATAGGAAAATTTAAAAAATAAAATATACTTAGGTATGTTTACTAACAATGATAAACTATAAACTGAGAGAAATTAAAGAAGACTTACAGAATTGGGTATATACACCATGCTCATGTAGCAAAAGTCCTAGTATTATTGATATGACACCTCTATCAAATCAATGTATTGACTCAACAGAAATACAATTAAAATTCTAGCAGAGTTTTCTTCCTGTGTAGATATGAACAAGCCTATTGTAAAGTTAAATGGAAACTCAAAGGACTTGGGAGAGATAAAATAATTTTGAAAAGGAGCAATGATGTAAGTTGTACAACATGAGATTATAAGACTTGCAGTAAAGCTGCACTGTCACACTGAGAGACAGACACATACCTCAGTGAACCAGAGAAGGATTCAGTAGCTGACCCCACACCACATATATTCAGGTTTTGAGAAAGATGTTAGCGCATATTCACCAGAGAAAAGGATAGGTTTTCAATGTGATTGAAACACTTGAATATTCAAATGAAAAACTAAGAATCAACCCTTATCTCAATTATATATAAAGTCTAACATATACTGTGTCGAACACCAAATAGTAAAACCTAAAAACATCATAAAACTTCAAGAATAAAATCCATTTCTTTCATTTAGTAAAAATTTCTTAGTTATAAGAAGTATGAATTATAAAATAATTGCTAAGTTTGACATCATCAAAACTAAAAACTGATGATTTTTGAGAAGTTCATTTAAAGTATGAAAACTGAAGCTACAGACCGAAAGTATATATGAGACATATATCTGAGCAAGTGCTTCTACTAAATTTTATAAAGAACTTTGACAACTAAATAATAAAATGAAAAACAACTTCATTAAAATAGGAAATATATTTGAACAGATACTTTCTCCAAAGACTATTATGTGAGTGTCTAATAAACAACACAGATACTTAGCACCATTAGTCATTGGGGAAAGATAAATTTGTGATAAGGCCTACTGTACACTCAACAGAAAAGCTAACATTTAAAAAGCCTAGCAATACCAAGTGTTGGGTATGGTTTGGAGCAATTGGCACACTCATACTTTGCTGGTCCTTATGCAAAATGGAATAGCCACCTTGTGTAGGAATTTGGTAACTTAACAGCATTAGACATTTATAGTTGTTTAATGATTCATACCATTTTATGCCTATGGTTTATCCAAGAGAAGTAGCAACATATGTTCACAGAGAAACTTAGACATTCATAGCAGCTTTATTCAACCAAACACATGTACACACACACCCTGGAGAACCTCAAATATCCAGCAGTAGGTGAGAGAGTAAACAGATGTCACATATCTATACAGTAAAATACTATTGAGCAACAGAAGGACCAAACTGTTCATATGTTCAACAATATAGGTATTTTTAAAGGCACATCTTTTTTTCTTTCTGTGGTGCTGGGGATGGAACTCAGGAACTCATACATGCTAGACAAGCACTCTACCACTCATCTACTACCCCATCCCTTTCTAGAAATTTTCCTTTGAGCCATAGTCTTACTGAGTTGCCTAGGCTGGCTTCAATCTCCTGCTTTAGTCTTCTGAACAGCTGGAATGAAAGGCTTGCATTACAGCGTCTAGCTTAAAAGCATAATTCTGTGTGAAAATTCAGACAAAAAGATGATATAGCACATGATTCCATTTATATGAATATCTATAAATGGCATAAGTATAGCAATGGAAAGCAAATGGCTGTCTGTGACCTGGGTTGGGAGAAGCAGTCGATGAAAAGTAGATATGAGGGAGCTTCCTGGGGGTGGTGGGCTTGTTCTTGATTACAGTGGTAGTTTTGCAACTCGAAATGATTGTCAAAATTCATAAAACCATACAATTAAAATTGTGAATTTTATTATCAACAAATTCCTTCCAGTTTAGTTCACAAACCTATTGATTAAAAAAAATCTTTGAGTTGCTTAAGTCCTACCTGTTGGGGATCTTGTCTTGGTAGCATTACTGCCTGAGCCTTGATCATCTCAGCTATATAGGAGGCATGCTATAGTTGCCTTCTATCCCTTAGGCTTTAGCTCATGAAGACCCACATGGTTTGGAAAATACATTGTTTAGAAGCATAGATCCTGGGGGTTGGAAGTGAGGAGTAGGGAAATAGAAGAACAAAGTCCCAAATGCATGGAAGAATATTCTCATACTTTATTTTAAACATTTATTAATGTCCAGTGATAAGAACTGCACATTGAATAGTTTATCGATGACATTTCACATACCCTGAATGAATAATTAATTTCCTTTCATTATCACTTGCTTATTAGGCGCATTCATAGTCCTTTTCTCTTGTAGTTATGACAAGATGTTTGTAAATTTATTTTGCATTGTTGCAGAAAGCATCTATATCATATGAGTTTTTAGGAGTGTAGTTCTCCCATTGGATGTTGTATAAGTTTGATTTTATGATTGGAGTCATTAATTTGACTTCTCAGGCATTCCCTCCTAGAGTTCAACAAAGTTCCATCAGGACAGAGTGACATGGATTCTTTAGACAAGAAGCTTTGGCTGCTTATATCAGCTCTACTAGGGTAGTGTCTCTAACTGTTGCTTAAACTTGAGGTTATTTTGTCTTTGTTTTTCCATTCATTTATTCATCCATTTTTTTTCTGTTCTTCCAAACATCTCACGTTCCTACCTTGTGTCAGGTTCACAGCTAGGACCACAAAGGCAAGTGAAACAGATCACTATAGAAATCATATTGTAAGAGGGAAAAAAGGCCATAAACAACTATTTGCACAATTAGCAAAACATGCAAGAATGAAAAAAAAGAAGTACAATGTGCTTCGTGATCATAAAATGGAGAATTTGATAAGTTCAATGGTGCCATAAAAGTCACGGTTGGGGCATTCTAATTGGGATATAAAGCTGGAATTCTAGTTGGAATGAAGAGTAGTTTTCAATATTCCAGGAAGAGAGAGCAGCCTGTTCACAGGCCTGGAGGCTGTGGATAACTTGGTTAATTCAAAGGACTCAGAGTAGATCAGTGTTTATAGGTTACAGGGAGCTTAGGGACAAGGGTTGGCAGGGGCTGAATCGTGCAGGGTCTTGAAAGCCATGATATAGTACACTGATTTTCAACTAAAGCTAAGAAATTCCTTGAAGGATTTTAACTAAGACAGTTTTGGGTTTACTTTTGCCTTTAAGAGATGCCACTTCATTACCATGTGGAGCACAGATTGAAATGAGGTACCGTAGAAATAGAAACAAGAGAACCGGTGTTAGAACAGTCTACTTTACTAGCAAAACACAATGTCTTTTTCAGGGTGAAAAGCTGTCTGCTGACATATCTTCTCAGGCTGTCTTGCAGTTGGGAATGAGAATTTGACACAAATGTGGTCAATGAGACATAAGATGAAATGTGCGAAAGGCTTATGGTCAAGTTTTGACTCTCCTGAGGTAGAGCCAGTTATTTCTGTGTGAAGCATGAATCTAAGACTGTGTGTAGGCAACCATTTGTTATTCATAAAGGGACAAGAATGAGGCGAACACAATGCATTCAGGTTCCAGTGAGCAGTTTGGACACTGACAGCTTCATAGGTGCTGCCCCATTGTACACAACTTACCTCATGCTCCTTTATCAAGAGAGACGTCTATCTGATTAAGCCCTGTAGTTGGATTTTCTGTAGCCAGGGACAATATGCAAGTTAGGTTGAAGTAATTTAGGTGAAAGAAACAATGGTAGCTGGAATAAGGTGGTCGTAGTAGAGATGGGACAAGCAAAGAAATATAAGAACCACTTGGAAGACAAAATTTACATCCTTGGAGGATACCCCTACAGTGCTCTTTCCCTATGTAAAGGTGTGGGAAGGTTGGGTTAGGACCTGATTCACTCTCCCCATCTTAAGTTCATTTCTCTGTGGTGTTTATTGCCAAAACTTCTGTAGCTGCTACATTTCATGTTCTTTTTTGATTCCTGGCCTCCAGTTGTGCCATTTCCTAAATATCTCCAACAGTGATATTTAGATACAGGCATAGTGGGCAAACACTAAATGTTTCCCAACCTGATACATATTTGGGGATCAGAAAGACCCAGGTTTGAGTCATTTTTTTTGTATTACTCATGTAGGAAGTGAGTAACTTCTGAGAGATCTGGTAACTACTTAGATACTGATTTATTCCCTGTAAGATAAAGTTTAAGATACTTAACTTGCAAAGTTATGTGAATTGAATGAGAAACAGAATTTTTCCTGATGCCAAACCCTCACCCCTGACTAATTAAATCAGACTGTCCAGAGATGAGATCCAGATACTAGTGTTTTCAAAGCTCTCAGATAATTCCCTTGTGTGGCCAATGTTGAAGCCCACTGGTCCAAAGGGGACTTCATGACAGATGTTGTGTTAAACTAATATACTATGTGTGTATATATGTGTGTATGTGTATTTGTATTACTTATTTTGACTGGAAATTCACATAGCTTGAAATCAAAATGCTCCCAAGACATCCATAACTGAGACTACATATGCTCACATTTTCTTTCCTTGAAGAGGAACTACCTGATTGCCATGGTTCTTTTGGTTTGGATTATCACAAGAATTCTTGCCTTGGTTTCTCCCCCTCCTCTGTCTGGTGATGTGGTAGAACAGTGCTTGTGGAGAAACCATTTTACACCTGTTTTTTTTGATGGGTTATTTACTAGGGAAATCTCAAAGCTGGGAAAAGAGGGAGCTGCATGATCTAGTCAGTTGATGCAGGTTGAGAAGATGGCAGCAAGCATTCTCAGGAGCCATCTTGGCATCCTTCTCATGTTCTTTGCCTCTTCTGGAATATGTGGAGAACTTCCACAGTTGTTCCCACAATTACATGGCCTCCTGGGGACTTTCCTCATGCAAACCAAAACCCAAGGGGCGCTCCACAGAGCAGTGCACCAACAGTGGCATCTGCTAACCACAGACCTGCCCTTTGGGGCTCCCACTTGGCCTCTTTTTTAGCCATCATATTCCACATACAAATATTTTCTTAACTGCCGGCCCAGAGGCTGACCTTTCCCATATCACAGGACATCTGCATCAAAGAGATGAGCCTAGGGATTTGAATGTTTGAAATTGGTGGAAATGAGAAAGAAGAGGATGTTTGCTTGTTTCCCTTATGGCAGGTCCTCTGGATTGTTTTTATTTGATTTCATAAAAGAAATGCTTCTAACTTATCCTAATGGTACTTGGCCTTTCTGCGTGACCTTTCCTGATCTTTCTTGGCAGTGGTCCTCTTGCTTGTGGAAACACTAGCTCACGAAGGCCACTAGCTCATGAAGGCCAAGGGACCATTAGCATCAGAATTACTGGCACTGCAGGAGGTTCTCAGGGTAGACTTCAAACTTACAAGATGCAGAACTTCTCTGGGTGGGGTCCAAGAGTCTGAATTCTTACCCAGCATTCTAAAGGGCAGTAAAGCTTGGGAACTACTGGATTTGAATATAATATTCTGATTTGCACACTATATTTTAGCTCTGGGGCTTATATTGTCATTCTTCCTCATCTTGGAAGAAAGGAAATCCATGCATGAGGCAAGAAGTATACAGGGTTGAGAGCTTGTAGCCCTCACCACACCCAACATGGCACCAATCCACGAAAGATGCTTGATGAATGGACTGTAGTTACAGCTCAGGAAAAACCATGGTTGGCCTGTTTGCATTGGGGAGCCTATGTTTGGCAAGTCCTGGATTAAGACCAGGTTAAGGTGTTGGCACAACTTGATGCTAAGACCAGATTTCTCCTTGGAAAGGAGATTAAAAAAAAAAAAAACAGATTAAGAGAAACAGGTATATTGGGTTGTAGCCAAGATCTAGCTGAGCCTTAATTTTGCTGAAATAGTTGTATATTTATAATTTCGGATATGTTTTTTAAAATGATTTGAAATATTTCTCTTTTTTAATTTTCTGTACCAAATTGGAATTCAAATGGTTTGTAATTATAGCAACTTCTGTTACCTTGAGATGGAAAAGGAAATCTCTTTGTTCAGCAGGTTATGTTAGTGTTAGTTATTACAAGTCACAGTTGATAGTCAAGGCAGAGTTCTATTTCTTATATGGCTGTTATGTTCTTGAAGAAATAAATCACATTTGCATTCATGCTCACCCCATGCTTATAATCCTTTTTAATCCCCCTCTATGTCCCTTTTATGATTTTTGTCATAGACTTGACTATAAGGGGAGGAGTTGAGTATTCTCTTGGCTTCTTAGGGAAATTTGTGGCTAAAGCCTGGCTGGAAATTCTAAGATCACAGTTCACATACTACTTCCATAATGTGCAATCTTGGGAAAATTACCTCTGAGTCTCAGTTTTCTCCCCTCTAATTCACGAATTATAGAACATTTACTTGAGGGATGATTGTAAGCATTTTGAGAAGGCAAATGAAACTGGCAGAGGGAAACACAGCTGGTAAAGCCCCTGCGAAGTTGGTGCTACACCTGCCTGACATCTATCGCTTCTCTTTTCCCTTGTTGGGCTCCCTCTCCTCTGTGACTGACTCTCCTCTCCCGGGGCCCTGTGGTGTGACCTCTGCAGGTACAGTGTGCATAGAAAGGCTGGAGGCTGGCGTGTGGGGTTTCGCATAGCAGTGTGCAAAGTACTTTATCTACAACTAAGAAAACTTCAGTGTAGACGAGGTAAGCATTGCTGGGCATTATTTGGTGAGCTAAAGTCCCCTCCTCAGCCCTGCCCTTGCTCTTCTCTGCTTTGCTGTATCTGCTCTCCGCAAGAGGACTGCTGGGCTTCAGGACATCTACTTTTTCTCTGTCTCTGCACTAGTTTGTTCTGTATCTTTGACAAGTCTGATTAGAGCCAAATACTACCAACCTACAGATAGTTTCCCTATCTATCAGTAAAATGTGGATGAAAGCTATTTATTCTGCCTACTTCCAAGGGAAATTTGAAGCTGCAGTATGCTGTATCAACACAAAGCAGTTTTATTATCGTTCTCCAATACTTTGCAGGATTTTAATTTTGTGTTTTATCTTGCTCAGAAATGACATCAACTTCTCCCCATCAAATAAAAATAGAGAAAATACATCTCCAAGAGTGAATTTCTAATTGTGAAACTCCCTATGCCTTAGCCTAAAGATAAGCCATTTGAAAATGAGGAAAGCTTCCTGGTATCCCCAAAAGGGTGTGATTTAGACAGCTGAGTATTTTGCTTGCGTGGCAGGCTGTCTCTGAATCACACTGCTGGAGCCTCATTTCAGGCCTGTGGGCGGCTTGGAGATCTGTTTTAGAAACAAGGTTTATATGTCAATTGCACTTCCTCTGTGGTTCTTTTATTGTCTATTTCTGACAGTATTTGCATGAAACCAGATATTTGATTTGGAGAACATCTGTTCTCACCATTCATTTCCCACCTGAGTCAAAGCTCTTCCGCCTAGCCTGAAAGAGTTGCTTTGCTCAGGATATTGGTAAGGCAGGCAGCAGGCGAGGGGCGAGGCATCCTGGGGTCAGGGCTTTTGTGAACACAAAGAAATTGGTGGGGGCATCCGGGCTCCAAGGAAGGCTGGTGGGCGCATGAATGCAGTCACCTTGGGGACTGAGTGTTCTTTGGCCAAATTTTTCAAATGAGTTTTTTTTTTTTTTTTTTTTTTTTAACACCAGGATTTGAAATGATTTTTTTCCTGTGTTTTTGAGATAGAGTTTCCCTATGTAGTTCAGTCTGGCTTTGAGCTCACTATGTAGCCCAGGCTGGGCTTGAACTGGAAACAATCCTCTTGCCTCAGCTTCCTGAGGGCTGGATTACAGGATTTAAAATGATTTAGCTGTTTCGGTTAAAAAAAGTTTCTGAAATGTGGCAGTCACCCTTGTTTCCAGTTACAGTATAAGGAATGTATTGAGTGTCATTTTTTATGCTGGGCTTTGTGGCTTGTTAAGGGGCCAAGAATGTTATCTTACATGCCCCCAAGGCCCAAAGCTGGAGGGCATGTACCTCCATTCCCAGGGGGTTATCATTTTCTAGGGGGAAGGAGCACAATCTTGCTCGTCTCCGTTTCCCATAAAAGCTAGCTCAAATATATTGTAAGGTGTCCCATAAATATTAAGTGGCATTGTAAAGTATAGGAATCAATGAATAAATATGTGGTGGGGTGAAAGAATGAATATATTATAGGTAAATGGAGGGAGTTAAGGAGGTTTAGTGAATTAACTCTTGATAAGACAGATCCTCAAATTAGAACTGTGTGTGAAGTTGAATTGTCTGGATGTAAATTCCTCTGTCTGAGTTATATTGGATTAGTGTCCCTTTTGGGTCCACTATTGATGTCTTTTTGGTTTACCTCCTGACTCTATGCTATATTCTGGGCAATGGAAATTGTGAGCGAATGAAATGCATCAACTGCAGAAGTAGCCCAGTGGGCTTTTGAAGGAGCCCTGGGACTTGCTTATTCCCAGGACTGCTCTTGCAACAGAATCAAAGGGCACTTGTTTCTTCCTTCCCTTCTGTCGCTCAGCGTCTTTAGGACAACTGCTCTCCCCAGACTGGCCTCATTCAGTATTTCTGCAACATCCCACTGCTTCCTTAAATTTCAGGTGATGCTTTGCTTAGGGCTTGATCACATTAAACCTCACCTGGCACTCTCAATTCCCAAAGCCTATTAGCATTAGAAGGTGAATTATCTTATAGGTGAATGGATTAACTTCACTTCCCAGTTTCTTAAAGGTGTCTCTAGCTAAAGTTCCAGGCTCCTAAAATGGACTGAGGACAAGAGAATTTTTAGTTGTGCTGTACTTTCAGTACTTCTCCAATGAATAGTCTGGGGTGTGTGTGTGTGTGTGTGTGTGTGTAGACACTGAGATAGATATTATACACCCACACACAGATCTCTGTGTATCTCAGTGTTTAAGCAAGGCTTTCTATAATCCAGCCTTGGACTTGTCCTTGCTTATTTCCCACATTTCAGTGCACACGTCAGTCAAGCTACCTCCTGAACCAAGCAATGCTGCTATCCATGCTCACATCTCGGCCCCCACTGTTCCCTCTGCCCAGCCAGTCACTTCTCCCGATGAACTCATGTTCACCAGGACTGCATCACTTTTGTTCAGAGTATTTTAGGTCTTGGGGTGGTAATTTCACTGGTGTTCATTGTATTATTAAAATTAACACTCAAAAAGTCTGTCATCAACCAGTGGTGATGATATGCATTGAACTAAGGGTTACAATTAATCTAATTCTGGGAACTTGAGGTCAAATAAATAAAAATAGAATTCTATTTTTCATGGACAAGCAAATTGATTTCTGAAGGCCAAATTTGGCCTTCCATCTCTTCTGTAGCTTTATTAGAAGACAAAGCTACGTGATTTGTTCTCATCTTGTCTTTGGTATTCTTATACTAAAATGGAAGAATTCGGTGGTTGTAAGAGGGCTCATAGGGCAGATGCAACCTGAAATATTTGCTTTCTGGACCCTTACAGAGAAGTTTGGTGACCTGAGGCCCAGCGTATGATTGTGGCGATCAATGGTTCCCAGCCATGGAGTTGGCACACTGACATTGAGTGCTTTGGACTGAAGAAGGACTTCTGGTGGGAGGGGTTACTCTAGGAATTTTCCCTAGGAGAGGTCGGCTTGAGTCTGTATTTCTGTTTCTTTTTTTTTTTTTTTTTTTGCGGCACCGGGGATTGAACTCACAACCTCGCGCTTGCCAGGGCAGGTGCTTAAGGCACTGAGCCAAACTCCCAGCCCTGGTTTTTTGAGGCAGGGTTGCACTATGTAGCTCAGGCCGGCCTTGCCCTCGCGTTGTAGCCCAAGCCAGCCTCGAACTCACAACGTTCCGCCTACCTCAGCCTCCCGAGTGCTGGGATTAAAGGCGTGCGCCACCACGCCCGGCTTGTATTTCTGTTTCTAATGTCGCATTTTAGTATCAAAATTCCAAGCCAAAGTCGGTGAAGTAAATTAATGGGAAGAATGTATTGCAAATGTAACCACAGTTCAGAGAAAGCAGAGGCACAAATGGCTTGAGGGATGCTTTGTTTCCCGGAGTTAAAAGCTCTTAACCTCTTTCTCGTTTCCACATCTTCTCTTCACTCTGAATTGTTTCATTTTTCTGTTGCTGAAGGACTTTCACTATGAAGCAAGGGAAATAGCATCTGGCTGAATTCACATCTTCTGACTTTGGAATGAGAGGAAAAAGAGATTCTTCTAGCTTCTAATTAAAAAAAAATCCCTTGGCTGGGTTTGGGTTCTTTGAGCCCCCGTGGACCAATCACTGAAGCCAGGCCAGGCCTGGGAGGCACTATAGTTGGCCTGACATTGCTTATGTACTGACCTTGCTGGTGTAAGGAACAGACATCTTACTAGAAGATGTGACCTTTGAGGAAACTTAGCTGCGTCTTTAATCATGGAATTATTGGACAGGCCACAGTGGATCAAAGCATTTCTAGTAGTTTGCTTGGAAACAAACAGACATAGGAATCAGCAACTTGAAACAATATCTATTGGTTCTGAAACTTTAAACTGAATGATTAGTTGATTTTTAGTAAGGTTAGAGTCATACATACATCACCACAATGAAATTCTAGAATATTTCCATCATCTAGAAAGATTCTTCATGCACATTTTTATCCCCCCCCCCCTGCAGCATTATGTATCCATAGATCTAGCATTTTTCTCCATGGATTTGGCCTTTCTAGATGTTGCATATAGCTGAAATTATACAACATATGGTATTTTGTGTCTTGTTTCTTTCATTTGGTATGTTTTTGGAGTTCTCACATGTTGTAGCATGTGCCAATGTTATATTTCTCTTCATTGTTGGATTATTCCACTTTGTCAATAGACTGTATTCTGTTTACCCCTTCAGCAATAGATGGTTATTTGAATTTTTACCAGTTTTTGGTGTTCTGAATGATGTTGTTATGACATTTTGCTTGTAAGTCTTTCTGTAGACATGTGATTCTATTTCGTTTGGGTAAGATGCCTCTGAGATTTTTTAACTACTCCATTTTTCCCGTTTAGTAGTTTTTTTCCACTTAATAGTATAAGAAAATATATAGGTTCAGTTCCAGTTTAAGCTGGTTCATTGGTTTTAAAAAACTTTCAATTCAATTAGAAAGTTAATATTTGGATTTGCTGTGGGATTTAGCAAATGAGTATATTCATTCTAGTTTCTGATTTGTGTTCCACTTTAGTTCCTGTCCCTGATGGCAACTTTTAAGTCTGAAGCAGTTTCTGGGCTGGAAATGAAGACAGATTAGTGTACACAGAGTTGCAGGCTTATGAAGGGAGAAAACTTATCCCTATATTAAACTAAAGCTTTGCACTTAAATCTCCGTCTCTCTTTTATTCCTCCATCCATGTCCCCACACCCATCTTAGGTTATAGAATTTTATGTTTCATAAAACCTGCTGCAGTCATCTGGGCGAAAGTTGTAGATTATTGCTCCAGAGACCACCGGAGACAGGCTGTCCATGTGTAAGAGATGGAGAATCCAGCTTCAGGAGTGCAATTGTGCCTGGCTGGAAATGCAGGAGCATCTCCTCTGGGAGTACAGTTACACAACCAGGAACACAGGAACTGGCAAGACAGGGCTGGTTCTTCTGCTGTCTCGACCTGCCATCTTTCAGTCCTTGGCCTTATATTAATACAAGGTCTTACAGTTAAGGGTTATTTGCTCTATTGGTACAAAAGTATTTACAGATGAAGGGAAGATGACTGTAAGAATCTCACCTATATCTGGCTTCTTTCAATCTTTAACTTCAAAGGCATCTGGTATGTATGTCCTATCTTCTAAGTAATTGCAACTATTTTTAGGTTCTGGAATAACCTAAGATGGAGAGAGCTGGCTAATAATCTAAAAAATGATATTTGGGTTAACTGTGAGAGCCCTTGTACATGCTGGTTCAAGCTTGACTTGTACGATATTGAAATTGATTTTCTCAGCTGACCTTCCTCACTGTCTTTTTTAATTTCCGCCCTTTCCCCTAATATAAAGCAGGATGACAGAGGGAGCATTATTGGGACAGATGGCCCTGTGAACTCACCGCAGAGACTTCTGTCTTTTGATCTGGGAATTTCCCTCCCAATGTTCCCCTTGTGAACTCCCATCTTGTCTGCTGTATCTGCGATGGTAAAGGCTATGTCACACAGTGGCTAAATATTTGTGAGTAATGTTTCTGTGAGAGTGTTTCCATAAGAAATTAGCATTTGAATTACGGGGGGGTATCATCCTGTCCTACTGAGGACTCCCATAGAACAAAACAGGCACAACGCCATGTTAGAGTAGCAGCTCAGTGCTAGTGGTTGTCAACCAGGGATAATTTGCTTCCAGTGATCTGGAGTCATTTCAGATTGTCACGACTGGGGAGTGGGGAAGGGTGTGTGGGAGGGTGCTCCTGGTATCTAGTGGGTAGAGGCAGGGAAGCCGATGATTTGCCCCTGAGATTTCTGGCTCTGAACCTTATGCACCTGTTTTGTGATCTATAAAGAGGAGTGTTTTACCATCTGTTTTGCCTCCCTCATTTAAGTGAGCTGAGGGTCCACAAATGTGCTTTATAAATCTCCATGTGTTGCACGTACCTGTCGGGATGGTTTCTGTTCCTCAAATGCCTTTGGTACACATTCTTACAAGATGAATATGCTGGTTTCCATAGTGAAGCCAGGGATGTATCAGGGGCTCAAATTTTCCCCCAGCAAATGGTTAGGAACTGCTGTCCTCATGGGGACATCAATGTGCCAAGCTCTGAGGGTGCTCAGCCATGGTCCTCCCTTTGAAATGACCATGTTGTGCCTGAGGCATCCATGCATCTGGGGCAGCATTTCAGAAGCACTACTTCTTGAACTCTGGGCATCTTTTATATCTTTTCTTTGGTAAAATTAACAGGTGCCTACTGCTATATTCTTCACTGCCCTTTTACTTCCAAGATCAAAGATATAAAAAGTTAGGAGAGAGAAAAGCACTTGACAAACCCTGAAAAGTGTCAGAACTCTACTTCTCTATACCTTTGATTTGCAAAAATGGTGACTGCCCATTATAAAAGATTTAAGCAACATAGACAAGTAAAAATCTATGAATATCCTCAAATCTCATCACCCAGAAATAACCAGTGAACATTGCTATAGATGATTTCTGACTCTATGTAGAGAGAGTAAGGAGATGAGAGAAAGAGAAAGAGAAAGAGCCAGAGTCAGAGCCAGAGCCAGAGCCAGAGCCAGAGCCAGAGCCACAGGGAGGGGAGAGAGAGAGAGAGAGAGAGAGAGAGAGAGAGAGAGAAGTGGATAGTGACAGAGAAGAAAGGAAAGGACATTCCTAGGAGGTCACAGTTGGCTCCAGGCCTGTTTAGAGTGCAAATTAACCCCAAATGAAAGACTAATTTTTAAAAAATAAAATTATAACAATTAAGATATGAAATGAACTTGCATGGAGGATTTTATTTAACTCATCATTGATGGGAGAACTAGTAAGATATTAAACCAGTTCAAAGAGAAATTCGAAGAATATCCAAAGGTTAGACAAGTGAGAGAAAGAGCGAGAAATCACCCTATGGGGAAAATTCAATTGCATGTAGTATATAGAATAAATTACTTTTCATTGTTCTCATTTATCTATAACCTACCGAGTTATAAAATTTCTCAAAGGCAAAGAAAAAATGGAATCAGATCACTTGAAGGTCATGTGCAAAGGAATGTATAATTTTCCTTTGGAGACATTCCATAACATGATTTGCTTACTCCTAATTTCTTTACACCCAGATGTTCCTATTGCAAACCCACAGCCCTTTTCTCACATCGCATCGTAGTCTTCGGGGGCCCTTGCCGGAGGGAGTTTCTATACACTACAAATACCACTTTAAAACTCATCAAGTACACAGAACACAAAACTCACAAAGATATCTTTGTGCCTTACTTGTTTTTTCATTAGTTTTAAAAAGTCTTCTGCTTTATTCTAAGAAATGGGGAGACATCTAAAGATACATAAGCAAGAGATAATTTCTGCCCTACTCCTCATGCTCCCCCATGTCTCCTGCCCCTGGAGGAAACCAATACAGTTTATTACAACTGCATCTGTACCTGTGTCACATCTCAGCAGCCCCACAGGAAGGTTTAAACTCATATAAGGGTGATCAAAATTTATGGCAAATGTTTAAATTTAAAATATTATGATAAAAGACACATTGCTGTTGATTTCCTGCAACACCACCTCTCCTTGTTAACCCATGATTCTTTGCACTTTCTGAAGCTGTTTGGGAAGGTCCTCTTTTGTATCTTTTAAGGGTGTCATCAAAAGTGCAGTGAATGTTGCTGCTAAGTGTCAGTCAGTGGAAAAGCAGGCTCAGAAAAACATGATGGAGTGTCTTCCTCTTCTTCACTGGATGTGGCGCCATGTGACTTCTGGCTCTTCCCTAGACTGAAAATGATGATGAAAGATAAACATTTTGAGTTAATTTAGAACATCAGGGCAGCTACAACAGCGCAACTAAAGACATGGAAAAGGACTTCCAGAAGTACGTCAGGAAGTGGCAGGAAGGGTGAGATAAATGTGTTCAAAGTCAGGGAGGGTGTTTCGAGGGGAATTGATGGCAATATGTCTTTTATCATAATAAATGTTTTTTTTTAAAAATTTAAACTCACTGTATGTTTGCATCACATCTCTTATATAGGAATTTTACTTGTGAGATTACGTGATTATGATTGAGAATATAATTAATATCATCTCTCTCTCTCTCTCTCTCTCTCTCTCTCTCTCATAATATACAAGGTGACCCCAGATAGAAAGGCATAGATTGAGCATATTCCTGTAAACATCCACAGGCTACATCACAGTAAAGGTACCGCTCTCCCAGCTTTAGTCCTGCAATTGAGGGAGGAAGAAATACAAACAGCTGTGTAGTAGGAGAGGAATTGTCCTTCTTGCAGCGGGCAGTGGGGAGATGGAAGAAGGATACCTCTTGCTGTGGGAACTGACTCACAGTGGTGGCAGGTAAACATCTTTGCCCAGCTAGAATGGACACCAGTATCCTCCAGTCATGACGGGGTTTCAAGATCAGTCAGGATGTTAATAGGGTCCACTGCTCATTAGTTTCAAAGAAAATGATTCTTTCTTCATTAATAAAAGTCAAGCAATTTAAAAAAATGTATATATGCTAGTGGGAAAAGGAGACAATCTACCCTCAATTTGAAACAACACTGAAAATTTATCATGGTAGTTTTTGAACATTAAAGGAGTGCTTGCTGCCTATAGCAAATTAAATGTTATAGTCCATGGAAAGCCCTCCCCATCATTTAAAAACTGTGGGAGTCATATATGACAAATTAGTTATTGGGAATGTATGTCTTCATTATAATAGAAATTTCTTATCTAGTGCCAAGAAAAAGTTACTTAGTGGTGTGTTCAAAAGGATATATATTGAAAAAAACACTATTTCTGAAAGAGAAGGCTTTGCAAACCATTGTAAGACTTTCCTAAGGAGAAGGGAAGCAGATGATTAAAATATTATAATTTATTAACCTGGAAGATATAAAACCAGGGACTCTGCAAGGACGAAAACAGGGAGAGTGGCCTAAGGCTCAGGGGTCTCTGGGTCGCTTGTTCCTACTCCTCGCCGGGGCTCTTTACACACTCAGTGGTATATTTCTGTCCTACTGGCCTGTTTCAATCTATCAGCATTTATTATACTGATGACTTACTATGCATCAAGAACCACGAGGGTTACAACATCCAGATGCAATGAGCTTCTTAGTGCTGGAAACCATCTCACTGGAGGCAAAGAGCCTAAAAATAAGAACAATACACTAGGCAGCATGACGAAGCGCTGTGAACAGCCAGCGAAGCCTTCCCACTTGAAATTGTGAGAGCTGTCAGGTGAGAAGGGTTCTGAGAGGTGTAGGGAAGTCTTTTTCATGCAGCAGAAGCTCTGTAAGGTTTAGAAGGAACAGGACACTCCCGCATCACTGGGCTCTCAGAGGAGGTTGTGGTGAGGCATAGTTTCATGTGCCATCATGATGTAAATGAGGAATTTGGTTGTGGGTGGGTATGATAAGAACAGCTCACATAAACACATTTTATTCAATTCTCATAACACCTTGGGACTTACATATTTTTGATTGTGTCTCATTTAGAAACGAGAGAACAGAAGCTTAGACTACTAGAAGGAACAAAGGAGAGCGTAGCAGACTGACCGGCAACCCCAGGCTTCAGTCATGAAAATACACTGGGCTCGGCTAGTTGAGTCTGTTACTCATTGAGTTGCAGACCATGCACCATGGAAAGTGGTGGTGTTTCTCAGAAAGATGCTCTTAGAGTTGTTTCCCATAGGCCTACTGGCGCACGGGCTATGAATCAAGGACCTTCCCTCCCACCCTACCCCCGTAAGCATCCTGCTTGCTCAGAGGACCTAAGTTCATAGCAACTAAGGTGCATAAAGAAACTAAATGCTTGTATTGTTAGGCTTTTTGCAGGCCTGATGCCCGCAGTCTCAGCATTTCTTGGGTGGATGACATTGTGTAGTGTGGCAAATATGTGGGATTGTTCTCTGTCTTGTCTTCGAGCCCCAATATTGTTCTCATTGTTGTGCTTAATTTTGTTTAATTTTCATTTCCTTTTTTTTTCTTTATTTCACATCCCGTTTTTATTGGTTTTATTGTGTTTTGTTTTTGGTTTGTTTTTGCTATGCCTGATGGAATGGTCAACTATTCTAAAAGTAACAAGATACAATATAGTAGCTATTGTTTTCATAGTATCTCTCTTTGAAGTTCTATGCCAGTTCTACTGCTTTGTTTTGATTGCTTTTTTTAAAAATTAAAATTAAAAAAGATGCCCTTAGAAACAACATCTTCCAAGGTTTGGGACTTGGATGGGCAATTTTGCAAATGTCTAAGGAAGTGGGGGTTCTCGATTGATTTTGCAATTCTGTGACTGAGCATTTTAATAAATCTTATCTTAAGGGTGGCAGACTAGAATAAGACAAAGTTGTAACTACTAGTCATTCATAGATGGTACCTGGTGCTTTGTGCTGTGAAATGACCCTATCTGAGTGGCTGTTCTGTGAGAAACATCAGATTGGTTAGAACTATCAGTGAGGCTCTGCTATGAGTTCTCTCATGGAAGGGGCTGCCTGTTTTTCCTTCTAACTCTTGAGTACTTTGGGCAAAAGACCGGGCCAGTTGACTTCAGTTTCCTTACCTGTATAGTAAACCTTTGTGAAGATGTCACACAGACAAAGCACCTGGCACCTGGTATATAGACAGTTCTCCATCAGTGGGCTACTCCAGGAAGAAGAACAGAGATTCAGAGGAGAGGAGGAATTTCCTATTTCCTAGGGCAGGAGCACTGGCAAGGATATGCAGCATAATCTGTTTAACTCTAAATCCTCACTAATTGATTAGACTTACATTTTAGCTTCTCTTAGAGCTTAAATCCTTTCCAGGAGGGGTCTTTTAAAATTTTTTTTCAAGGTAAAGACATCCTCATAATTTGACCAGATACATCCTCTTTGTTATTTTTAGCATACAGAATATAGTGTTATCCCTTGGAGACTAATTATTTTTAAGAAGTTTTTTTCCCCTTTCCTTTGCAGGTATTGGCAAAATAAAGCTGAGCTCATCATCTAATCTTTTAAAAATATGATTATAGACAACATTTATATCTTAGAATTATGGAAAGCTCTGATACAGCAAAAATCTTTGCTACATAATTAATTTTCAGTATATCAAGTGATGGGGAAAGCTTGGCTATAGTTTCAAGGAAATAATTTTTTTCATATCCAAAGATGGGAAGAAGTAGAAATAGTTGTTTAGTTCTTAAGTACATCTTAGTTATATTTAAAGAGTAAGGTCCCCAAAACAGAACTGTTACATGACTTATTAGGGGCATTTTTAGGCAGCAGTAAACTCCCGGTTCTGAATGTCCTTGGAGTGAGCCTCATGGAGATAGAAAGAACCTCCTTCCACTGAAGGTGAGTACATTTCAGTAGAGCTGCTGTTATCATGGAAGAGAAAACAGGGCATTTTGCCATTTTAGAAGTAATTGCTACTGTTATGAATAATATCATTAAAGGAAATGGCAGTATTTAGCAGCATCAGCAGTATGAGAAAAATGCAGTATTCCTATGCCTCACAGAATTTTCCCTTCCAGAAAGAAAATGGAGATGTCTAAATATAAAAATACCTACATTTCAGAAGGCAGAATCCTAGATAGCCGTTTTCCTTCAGCATCGATTTTTCACACTCTTAAAATGATGTCTAGACCAATCCAGACCAGTAAAAACAGAAGAAGGAGGGCTTTCTTGGAGGGTTCAGGTTGTCTGACACTGTAGAATTTAGGAATTGTTTCATCTCTGAGTGGTGTCCTTTTTCAGGTAGAACAGTTTGACAAAGGAACTTTCCCAAGGTCAGATTCTTTACTCACAAAACAGTCAATAGGTTTATAATCATGTTTCTGTTGTCATTGTGGAAATTTGAGAATTGAGTTCTCTGGAGGAGTTTTCTCATTGTTGCTTAGACCTAGGATTTAATTTTCAAGGAGTCATATATATTTCTTATAAGCTCAGTGATTGATATTGCTATAGAAATTAATACCTAAAGAGATAACTAAATTAGTAGGATTGACCAATAGCATCTGTGTAGGACGGTAAGATTCAACCCTCTCTAGCTTGCTATTTTTCTCTATTTTTGTATCCTGATGTTTAATGTTCATGTACGTTGTACATCTTAAATTAGTTTTCCTATGATTTGTTGTTAGAACCTAGAGACAAGATCAACCTAACAGTTCTATACTTACTTGGAACTTGATTTTCTGTGTTGCACTTTAATGGAGGATGAGTCCCTGCTCCACTGGTATCTCTCCAATTTACACAGGTCCATGCCTTTGCCAAGCCAAGCCCTCTCAGGTTGTGACACAGGTCCACAATTTGAACCCAAGCTGTTTCAAAACTCATGGCCCTTCCACTGCTCCCATTAGCTCATCTGAAATCAAGGCTTCAGGCTTCCTTGGAGCACTATTGTACTCTGAGATAGTCAGATTTCTGTTACTGTGACAAATACTTGAGGTAATCAACTTATAAAAGGAAAACATTTATTTTGGACCACAGTTTTAGTGATTTAACTCCACAGTGTTTTGGCCCCATTGTTTTAGGTAAGGCAACACACATCATGGTGGAAAAGTATGGATTGAGGGCAAAAGAGCAAAAAGAAGGAAGTAGGAAGGGGCCAAGATCTCACTATTCCCTTCAAGGGCACACTTCCAATGACCTAAAAACCTCCCACTAGGCCCCACCTCTTAAAGTTTCTGCAACCTACCAACAGCATTGCATTGGAACTAAGGTTTTATCGTGTGAGTCTTGAACCTATGTATTTAAGACCCAAACTACAGCACACTCTGCCTCTCACACATTGAAGAAATGTGGTTAAAAGTGATAGAGTCAGGATTCTTTCCTTCATAAACTAGTAGGACCCTAGTAATAGAGCTGCTAAGGTATGTTCCTCCAATTCTGCCTGACTCTAAGTCTATTTACTGGGCTCCGTGCTTTAGAGGAGCATTCTTATAAGGTATATATTCAATGAGTAAAAGATCTCTGGGGCTAAAGAATTGAGGACTAGAGGCCAGGGAAGGGAGGGGAGGCAGGCAGTGGCCAGTTCTATTTCTGCACTATGAAAATAGTATCTGTAAGGGTGGAGAACACAACTAAAGTTTATTTTTTTACTGTGGACTCTGTTTTGTTTGCTCCAGTCCCTCAACAGTTGTACAGTTTTCTTCCAGTGTTACAGGGAAATAGTGCCTTGACCTGGAGGTTTCTAGCAAATGGCAGGATAGAGTAAGGAGCACTGTTAGATCCAGGGGACCATATGAAGCAACATTCAGAGACTCCACTAGAAATAACTAGGAGAGGCCAGCTAAAATACTATCTGAGGTTGAAAATTTACCAAAGGATCATATTCCTTGCAAATATTCCCAGTGTATAGGGGGCAAATCAGTATCATTTTTAAGTAAAAAGATACAGCAACATATTTTGAATTATTTTTACTGAAAACTAGCATCAATTCTAACTCAAGCCCAAAAAGTGCACAAAAAGATGATCTGTATTATAGCTATTCTGTCTGGGCATCTGCAATCATCATAGCAATAGAGTCCAGCATTATATTAACAGAGGAATTACCATGGCATGATAGGCTTAATTCTAGGACTGCATCAACTATTTAATGTTAGGAAATCAATTAATGGCAAAGGAAAAACAGTATAGTTGATCATCTTTATAAGATGCTATCAAAAACATTGGATAAAAATTAACATCCACTCTTGCTATAAAAAAAATCAAGTATCAATAAATGGATACGCTTACAGCATTTTAAAATGTACATTTAGAATCCATGAATAGCCATGTGCTCAGTAGTAAAATTCCCATTAAAGCCAGAAAGACAAAAATGTTCATTGTCATAACTATTTTCTAGTGTTTTCATAGATGTGCCAATTCTATTAGAAAAAGAAAGATGATGAGCAAAGGATTTACAGACTGTGAAGCCATTAAAAAGACAATGGAGTTCTTTCTGTACTGATTCATAACAATGTCCACTCGATATTGGGGAGGAAAAGTAGGATGCAAACAACTGTGATATAAAATGATTTTCATGAAAGCAGAGTGTATGAGTATGTACAAGGAGGAATACAATGTATGGAAAAAACCCTTTACTCATATTTCAAAAATATTAACTGTTATACTTTTCAATAATGGCATTACAAGACTCTTAATTTCATCTCCATCCCTTTTGGGATCGCCTGACTCTTTTTTTATACAACATGCATCATGATGGTGAGAGTTAACTTTGATTTATGTGTCAGGTATAAGCTTCTGTATCATGCTTATCTCACTTAGTCTTCACATTATTTTCTCTGTTTCTATTTTCCCAGGTAGGAGAATAAGTAACTTGTTCAAAATCAGAACCAGCTTGATTCTGAATTCCTGGACTCTTAAAACACTCCTTCAATACTTTTGTTGTTAGAAAAATAAAGTCTCTGTCATTTCCAAAACCAAAACACATATCTCATGTACATGAAGATGTATGTGTAAATATGTCTTGCTATCTATGACATATAAAGATATGAAATACACTTATATATGGAAATATATATGTTCTTACAAATTTTAAAATATACTTCCATAAATACATATTTCATATATTTATATACAGTATATATACATATACAATAATACTTCAGTTCATGAATTCTTCTGTTTGCTGTTATTTGGCTCACAAACAAAAGCATCGAGCAAAACTTTACTTCTGTCTGTAAGCTCTGCATCGGGTGACA